>LPNX010347362.1:197466-262908 GCA_001517045.1 Pseudotsuga menziesii
CCTCCACAACCCTACAACGCGCATACATGCGAACCGTGCCCTCTTCATCTCCTGACCTGCATTCAATCTCCCAGCTGCATGCTCTCTCCCTCCACCACCTCTACTCCTCTTCCACACTCAGCTTCCTACCTATGCCCTGGCTTCGACTTCCCCTATGTGTCCTCACTCCCTCCCTTGCCTACAACACACCCACGCTCCTTCTCACCCCAGCCTATGCGCCCCCTCCTCCTTCCACCAAGCGCTCCCGCCTTCTGTGCTGCAACACTCTCCCAAGCACCCTCCTTTCCATTTCCGCCTGCTACACTCCTGCTACTTTCCCTTGCCAACTCCCCCGACACCATCCTACCACTCCATCTACGCACTCTCCTTGAAACCTTCCTCACTCCTCTCCCCATCTCCAACATTACGTCTCCTCTCACTTCCATCCACCAACACGCCATCTCCTTCATCTTTCTGCTACAACGCTCCTCCTACTCAGCCCTAAGCCCTAATTCCACGCTCAACCAAAAAATTATTATATTATAATATTGCATTATAATATTTCAAAATTTCAAATATTATTATTAATAATTATTATTATTTTAGTATTGTTAAAAATTATATATATATATATATATATAACCTTCTTACCTCGGAAGCCAAAAAGTCCTTTGTCCAACATCCATGGCATCTTATAGTGAAGAATTCATGAATCTCCTTGAGAAAATCCTTAAGGACACAGATGAAATAAAAAAATCTATTGACAAAACATTTAAAGGAAATGAAGATGGATGTGAAAATCACGTAGAACAAGCCACCCAAGCTTGATGTAAAAGAGGAAGATACAGTAGACCATTATGTCATCCCCGATGAGAGTAATGGCATCTATCAAGATAATATGCAAGACAAAGATATAGCATACCCTAGTAATGAAGAAACTGACAACAAAATAATTGACAAGGAGAAAGATGATCCTGACCAAGATTGTAATAAGAGACAAGTCGATGTTGATAACAATAAAGATGATTAATGCATCGACAATAATGTCACAATAACAAACGCACGAAGGACAGATGTCATCACAAGGACGGCTATAAAGAACATCAATGAAAACAATTATAATATCTATCAGACAGAAGATAAGACTGGTGTTCTTATGAGCATTATAAGCACAAAGAACCCGTTCAAGGGAACTAACACAGAATATGTTGGGAATGACAACACTAAAATAGTTAATGCCATCATGTCTATCGAGTCTATTCAATTGACAACAAAAATAGTTAAAAGAAATAATCACACAAGTGGCAAAAGCGTAACCAAAACTTCACCAAGTTCATACTTAATGCAAATGCCAAGGCAAAAAAGTCAAAATGAAGCAATGGTCGTAATCTAAATTGCATGTCTCATGTCGTCAGTTCGACACAGAGCCAGAATAAGAAACGACTTGAGCAAACTCAGCCTTGAGGACAACGCTTTCCCAAGGGGAAGGCAATGTTACAATTATAAAATAGTAAAAATAGATAAGCATTAGTAATAGTAATTAATAATATTCAATAGAGTTAATGAAGAGAAGTGTCTCTTCAATAATTGATGGCCAAGCCATATTTAAGACAGCCATATCCATTGTAATCAATTATTCATTCATATATTAATCATATATTTACTTATATTCTGAAGATGGAACAACTTCCTCCTTAACCCAGATACAGGCTAGCTGATTAAACTCAGATACGATGTAACAAAAGTTTGAACTATTGATTGCATATTACAACTCTTTCGTCATGATGTCCTATTTCATTTCATGGTTGATATTATATTTTACAACTTGTTGATGACAAACGTTATCAATTGAAACTTGAAGGTTGTGTTGAAGTTTTAGGGTAGTTTGGGTTTTTTGACAATTTGACAAACTTGTACTTCACTGCATATCAAATAAAATCAATACTTAAGTAAAAGTGCAGCAATGACAAAGAACCAAATGAAAATATAATTTTTATCTCTTTCAACTTTAACACTCCCAAGGGTCCCTGTGTTAAAGTTGAAGCATACAATAACAATAACCAATATAGCAACAATAGATTAAACAAGACAAACAACTAACACCAATAAAAGATATAATTGAAAAAAAAATACTCGTTTAGACCTTCCTTATACTCGAATATACTATCAGATTAGATCTTGTTTCTTAGGAGACAAGTTACTCAAGAATGGAACAAGTCTGGCCCTTATCTGAGGGCATGTGCATACCTAAGAGAGATAAATAAGATACTGCAAGGTAAGGTTAGACAAGTGTAGTAGAAGTGCAACAACTTAAAACATCCAAGATCAACCTTGTGGTGTTAGCCAAAAACAGTCCACAATTGTACCACTGAGGAAGGTGGCCTCAAACCCTTGTTGCAAAAAATGACAGTCATACAACAACCAAGTAGCAACACCCTTCTAAAGTGCAGAGGCAGTGTTAAGGTATACACCAACACCCTCAACCAGGAGCAACACCTTCACAAAGACAATGGCACCCTTACATTGGTAGTGGCAAGGTCACAACCCATTCTAACATGATCCTGGTACCCTAAATCAACAACAGAGGTCTCGATCCACTCTAACATGCTCACAGTACCGTAAAACAGGATCAAAAAGGATCATGGCCTGCTTCAATAGGTTCACAGCACTCACCAATAGGCTCACAGCTTGCTCCAACAAGATCATGTCACCCACTAGTAGGGTTAGGACACCCACCAACATGATCAGGAGGACATGGCCAACTTTGCTCACGGCTCTCTAAAACAGACCCAACAGGTCACCACTTGCCTCTAGCAAACTTACAGCACCCCTTATACATGCACTAATGGATCACGACCCTCCAGTATAGCCTTACCAGAGGTCACGACTCAGCAAAGCAGGTCACAGTGAAGGTACAGTCTACAAAGCAAGCCCATGGCAACCCCTAAAGGTCATGGCTTCTTCTAACAGACTCACGGTCTAGTTAACAACTGAGTAATGGTACACCCTCATACAACAGTCATGGCAACCTATAGGAAATCATAGTAGTCTACAACAACAACAACAACAACAACAAAAACCTTAACACAGATCGACACCCTCAAATAGGACAGCAGTAGGCCCAACACAACTCGACACCCTCAAACAGGGCAGCAGCAAGCCCAACACAACTCGACATCCTCAAACAAGGCGGCAATAGGCCCAACACAACTCGACATTCTCACATAGTCCACAAAAGGAGATGGCTTCCAGGAATAGTCCAATACAAGAGAATGCCCAAGCAAGGAAGAAGAGGAAGACTGAAGGCCCTTGACGTCACCTTCAAAACAACAATGCTAGATACCCTAGACGTCAACCTAAAGGAGCAACAAACCCTAGATCAAATATGGAGAATAGATCTCATATCTACTCTTAAATACACACTCATAATGAAAGCTTAGACTTGTTTTTATAGCATCTTAAAGACTTCTAGAAGGATCCCCCTTTCTATTTCTTCATTGAATTAGGGTTTACACAAAAAGTCAAGGTGTCATCATTAAGGAGGGTTTCAAAAAATAATAAAGTTAAGTCAACATAACAAAAAGGTCAATGTACCACATTCAAGAGTGGCACTAGGACCAACAAGGGAAACATAAGACCAAGTAAAGTACAAGGCTATCCACAAGGTGTCACAAAAAGGTGGGAATACAAGACCAAGACCAATGTGTACCATCAAGGTGGAAAAACAACCCTTTACCCACAAGACAAGGTGTACCATCAAGGTGGGGAAACAACTCGTTTACCCACAAGACCAAGGTGTACCAATCTTTTATTTTCTCTCTCAAGGTATATACTCCATAAGTGTTCCATGCTATAACTAAAAGTTTTTATCATCACCATCTAAGGAAAATCCAAACTGGAGGATGTGATCATTTGGTCCTCTTCACTGGTCCTAAAGGTCAAGTGCCAATGACATCATCAAGGGGTGGTCAATCCCTTGAGAAACAACCTAGCTTAACCATTTAGGAGAGGAGGACATCACACATCATCATCTCGGTCAACAGACCAAGATGCACTTGGTTGACCGACCAAAGTATGTACCTGCAGGAATTGCTTGGTCCCAGACCAAGAATCTGCTTAGACCAAGAAGTCTATGTCTCAACTTGTAGGATCTACTTAGTCCTCGTGACCAAGAACTTGTTTGGTCCCAGACCAAAATACCCTAGAGACATATAGGGGCCCTAGACATATATTAGGGACTTTTCCATGTCATCAACCTGCTTCGTCCTAGACCAAGAACCCCAGGAGACTATTAGGTGCCCTAGGGTACCTTCTAGGGACTTACTCTGCATGGTTAACTGACTCGAAACCCTAGTTAACTGATTAGGGTACCATCCTCCCTTAGAATGGGTCTCGCAACTGCATTATCTTTAACATGTTAATGTTATGGTTGATCATTTGATGACAATGCTACAAGCTATAATTACTAGGTCTTTAATGTTATTTGTGTACTAAATGGTTGGTGATTTAATGATTATCATTAATTTACTAACAAAAGATCTATATTTTAATGGTTTTTGCAGCTAATTCACCATTTTGCATGTTTTTTAATATATATTATTATTTATATAAAAAATGCTCTTGGAACACTTCATTGTCAAAATCTTCTGGAAATTGATGCTTCGAGCTCCTACTTTGCTCTCACTCCCAACAATTATGGTTGTAACCCTAGGTTGGCTATAGGCTTCTCAACATTTGAAGAGGTTAAAGTCCTTACTGAACTAGAATTACATATCATTTGATTAAACAGTAAAATTTAAGTCCCCTAAAGTTGTGCATAATAGTTGATACAAATTGCTTCTCAACATTTGAAGAGGTTAAAAGTCCTTATTGAACTAGACTTGCATATCATTTGATTAAGAAGTAAAATTTAAGTCCCCTATTGTTCTGCATAATAGTTGATACCGATTGGCACAATTTGTATCATCTATTATGCACAACTTTAAGGAACTTAAATTTTACTGCTTAACCAAATGATATGTAACTCTAGTTCAGTAAGGACTTTAACCTCTTCAAATGTTGCGAAGCCTATAGCCAACCTTAGGTTAGAACCATAATTGTTGGGAGAGAGAGGAAAGTATATATATATATATATATATATATATATATATATTTATATTTGTGTGTGTGTGTGTGTGTGTGTGTGAGAGAGAGAGAGAGAGAGAAATTAACTTATTGATGTCCCTTTTTCAAACATATGAGAAAATATGCAAGTGTTGTGAATCCTCTCTTTTTGCATCATCTACTCTCATATTGTAATGTTTAAACATCGATAAAGAGACTTTGGTATCCAAAAGGCTTAATGGCTTAAACGTGTATTCTTTGTAAGGATTACATATGGGTAAATATGGTCACAGAGGAAGCTACTAATTAAGTGATAACTCACAGAGACAAGAAAGTTGGAAGAGTGTCATTGAATGAATACAATCATCAATCATCAAGGTTTAATTTTGATTCTTAAACTATGTACAAAACATTGTTATCCAAGATTCTTATTGGATTGAATTCCAATTTGCAGTCTCTTAGCCCTAGATTTGGCCCAAGTGAAGTTATGGTTATTCTGAACAAAGTTTGATGCACAAGGTTATGTTAAGAGCTTCGGCATAAGTATTGATTATGGCTTTTGTCCAATTTGAAGGAGGGTGTTTGGATTTGGTGTTTCATCTAGGTACTCATCCACCTTGGAGGTTCTCCTACATATGTCAAGGCATTTCTACATATCTGGAGAAGTACACATTTGGAGGAGAGCACTTGGCTACAGGGGGGCCTTTCAAGGTTGTTGCACACCTTCCAAGGTAGGCGCTCCACTTATGATATCACTTATCAACTTTTGAAGGGGGAGCACTTCACCAATTTTGATTCATCCTTGGCATTTACATTACCTACAAAGAGAGCACTCCACCTCTTTGACCTTTTTTTGCCACTCCTGAAGGATTCTATAATAATAATAATCTATAATCTATTTTTAAGGTCACAGCAAAGCCAGACACCAATTTGGTGTATGAAACCCCTTTGTTTGTGGGACAAGGGACCCCCCTATGTGCAGCAATGTAACTGCTATTGTATTCAGACTTTTATTTTTGGATCCTTTAAAGGGGAAAATATTATAAGTTATTCTATGCATAGTTTTAAAAATCAGAATCGGACTCGGAATCAGTCGAGGGTCAACTCGAAATTGAAATCGGCAATGAATTGGTCATAAATCGGCCGATTTGAATTTAATGAATCGGTTTGCTAAAAAATAAATCAAATATTTAAATTTTAAAGGAAAACAACATTTTCAAGATTATAATCCATGATTCCAAGGCATTGAAGACAAATTAACCAAAATCTGCTCATGTATATACCATATAAGAGTCAATATATCAAAATGGCACAAAGTGCACTGTAATCTAAAGTCTGTGACTGTACTCTGTGCAATACATAAATGATAATACATGTAACATATCTAAGATATTAGAACAAAATACATAATCCATGAGGCCTAAGCGGCTAGGCCCTATATAGTAAAGGCTATATGGCCTGGAGAGTCCAAAAAACATGCTACATAATCAACTACATAAATGATAATACATCATCAATGATCATCATCAAACTCAACACCATTGCTAGAACTAGAACTAGAAGAAGAACCAGAAGGGCTAGCAAATGCATCATGAGCTGGCTCAGTCTCGTGCTCCTCAGGATAAAAGTCATCTGCTAATGAAGTAGTAGTAATGGCTGAATGTCGACGTCGTCGACGACTATAAGTACGAGGCCCTGATCGGCTAGTGCCTGCCATCCATCTACACCTGTATGAACTGATGGCATCAGCAGTAAAGGATCTGCATCCAACGGAACATCCAGCAAGTCCTCCAGCTCAACATCTATGTCATCACCAAACTCTAGCGGTTGGGTCTCCACTACCCATTCTGAGTTTGGATCTATATCATCCAACACAATGGGATCCGTATCAGGTCTTTTGCTCATCAATTGGTTGCACCTGACTCGGAGGTTGTACTGCACAAAGACTAGATCGTTTAACCGTTTTTCCTCTAAACGGTTTCTCTTCTCTGTGTGAATCCGCTCAAACAAAGACCAATTGCGCTCACACCCAGAAGAGCTGCAGGTTTGACTCAGAACCCGTATCGCAAACCTTTGCAATAGTTTAGTATGGTTACCAAATGCCTGCCACCATTGTGCTACAAATGTGAAGAGTCAAGGCAGTTAATAACTTAATTCAACAATTTAAATTTTAAACTTAATTCAAGGTAGTTAATAACTTTAAACATTAAAAACATAAGTTAATCAAACAATGGAAATGTTTACCTGGTTGGTCTTCCTCTCTTGAAATCTTAGCAACATTATTGCCAAAGGTACCTGTGGCGACGGTGAAAGAGTTGATCTGTCGATGTATCTCCAATTGGTCCGCCTCATTTGGGACCATGCGCTCAACACAAGAATACAATCCATCTACTACCTCCCTAGTCGAATCTGGATCAATATGCGCTCTATACTGATACCTTGGGTTAAGAAAATACCCAGTTGTATGTATAAGGCAATGGAGTTGATTGTTCCATCTCCTATCAATGATCTCCCAAATAGGCCCATACTTGGCCACTATATCTTTGTATGCTGCCCTTATCTGCTCCTTTGCTTGATCCATAGCTTCATAAATGTAGCCCATGGCCAATTTTTCCCCATCAACCAACCACAACACCTTAACAAGTGGCTCAGAAATTGCCACAACCTCTGTTGCTCTTTTCCAAAATGAAGAGCTTTTAATTCTTTTCTTGGTGTCTTTTCCATCTTGTTTGAGGGCCCATTGGGATGAATTCCATTCATCACTTGAAAACATTTTCTCCAAGTTTTGTGCTTGGGAAATGAGAGATTGCAACGTAAGGAAGTGAGTTGCAAATCTAGTAACTGCAAGCCTAACAACCTCCCTGCCCTGAGTGTGTCTCCTCATCAAGCTCAATACCCAACCGTGGTTGTAGATGTATTTGGTGATGCTTTTGGCATGCTCTATAGTGTCCTTGATCCAATCTTGTTTGCATATGTCCTCAAGCATGAGGTCTATGCAATGTGTCCCACATGGAGTCCAAAAAATGGTTTTATGTTTTTCCTCTAACATCTTACCAACAAGAACATAGTTAGAGGCATTATCTGTGATGATTTGTACAACATTACTTGCCCCCACCTCCTCAACAACGTCATTCAAAAGACGAAATAATAGATTTGCATCTTTCACCTGATCAGATGCATCACTTGATCTCAAAAACATGGTTCCTCGTGGGCAAGAGACAAGAAAGTTTATGAGAGTACGACCCTTCTGATCGGTCCATCCATTTGACATGATAGTGCATCCTGTTTTGACCCATGACTGTTTGAAGTCCTTCAAGTATTCTTCTATTGACACTATCTCTTTTAGCAAAAGAGATCCCCTCGAGTCATGCATACTAGGGCCTTTGAAGCCCTTACCAGCAGCTATAATAGCATCCCACATAGGTTGGTAATAAGAAGAGCGTGCAGCATTGAACAGGAGATCAACATCATACCACCATCTAGCTATGTACTCATAGGCAACTTCTTTGTATTTCTTCTTCCAATGGTCATCTAAGGTGGGTTGAACATGTGTTGGAGGCATATGAGAAGCATTGGCACTAGCAGAGGATGTAAAATAGCTTTGAATGCCACCCTTCTTTTTTGATTTACCCTTCTCTTGTGTACTATCGGAGGGTGCAACATATCCAAAATGATTCCTAAGATCGGTAGAAGGGATAGATGAAGAGCCTTCAATTGAACCCAGAGCATAAGTCCCACGGCCACCCATCATTTCAGCGAACCTCCTCTTCTTTCCTACTTTTTCCTCTATCTCTTTTTTCCTAACCTTAGTCTCTTCAAACTTCTTAAAATATTCTTGCATATCAACTCTAATTTGTCCAATGACATCTAGTGGAGCTTCACATGCCTTCACTTGCCCTTTGATGGCCGCCAAGTGTTGTTTAAGCCTGTAAATTCCACCACCCTTAGTCAACTTCTTGCAATACTTGCAATACATAACCCCATCAACAACATCTGCATGGGCCCATGTCGGATCTTTTGCTTTTGGGGCCATTTCGAAATCCGGATAGCCTGAGAGTTGAAACAACGACGAGCATTAATTCCTCAAAAAAAACATAATAAAAAAACAACATTAATTCCTCAAAAAAAGTCATAATTACTTGCTGTAATGTTTGTTTTCTTCACTTAATTTTTAATATTTATATTTAAGCTTGCTGTAGCCTGTAGGCTGTACCTTTGTAAGCATGGGCATAAGGATAGAGACTCTGGTCATCTACATAACTGTGGTAGTGAGAGGTACCTTTGTTAATGATTCTCTATGTTAGTTTGGTCATTAATTTATTGCTATTGTCACCTACAGGACTGTCTTTTAATTTGCTATCAGATCTGATTATTTAAATGATCTTCATATGTCTGGGAACAATATAAATTTTGGTATGAGTTGAATAAAATAAATTGTTTTGTCTGAGAATTGTGTGTATTGAAAAAGCATTGTGGAATAAATCTCGAATCACACCATAAACACAGTAAGATAACTCCATACATTAACTCAAAGTCTCAAACACAGTAAGCTAAAGCAGTTTGTTTGGAAACTAAGTGCTTGGAGTAATAACTAAGTTTGTTCTATGTTGGCTCAAAGACTGGTGAAAACCATTACAAGATCTATATTATCTCATTAATTGCTCAATTTTCATCTCTCATCTCGAAACAAACATGAGCAATAGTGAATAGTGACCTAATACTGGGGTTTAAACTTTAAAGAAAAGAGGTGCAGCAACCTTCATTTTGATTGCAAGGGCCTTTTTAAAGTGCTCTTATCCAACTCAAAGTGGATTTATCATTTACATGGATAGATCATAGAAGTTAAACATTTGCAAGAAAAGACCTAAGGGTATATAATCATGTTGTTTTATAGGTTTATCCAATGTACAAACTTCAAAGCCTATATTGAGCCAGATTTGCAAACTGCCCATATTAAAATTAAAAACAAGTTCAATCCATTTTCTGGTCATGCATACTCCCACTTATATTTTAAAGGTAATTTGATTTTTTAGTTCCATATATTATTTGAATTTTGTACCTAAGTTTGTAATACATAAAATAATTAAAACCATGTAATAGTAGACTGTCGTATTAAGTTTGTAATACTCACTTGTTTGCCACTATCCACACTGCACAGAGCTGCCCCAGTGCCCACTCCAAAGCTCTTGTTTGCCACTGTCCAGACTCCACAGTGCTGCCCCAGTGCCCACTCCAAAGCTCTGCTAGACTCTAGTGCTGTAACTGCTGTTAGTGCTAGACTCTAGTGCTGGAACTCCACAGGTGACAGTCCACAGTGCACACCTCGAAAATACTCCACAGTCCACAGTCACACCTCGAGAATAAATGAGTCAAGACTCAAACCCCATCCAACTCTTTGCTCCACAGTTTCAAGTTTCGACTTTCAAACAAGACAAAGGTAATGATATCGACCGGTGGTTGTATTTTGTAGTTGTGTTGGGTAGTTAGGTTAGGGAATGGGATGGGTTAGGACCTAGGGTAGGGAATAGGTTAGTTAAAATTTAAAAAATAAAAATAACAAAGTAAAAAATAAAAAAATTGCCTTTTTCCAAACCAGGCCGGTCAGGCTCGAAACCGGCCGGTCCCGATTCCAGTTTGGACGATTTTTAATACTATGATTCTATGTAGGATTTTATTACACTTTATTCAAACTTTTATTTTAGTATCCTTTAAAGGGGAAAATATTATATTTTATTCTATGTATGAACCCATCCCTTAGGCTATAAAAGGGATGGAGGTCCTTGACTTTGGGATCGGTTGTTTTAGTCTTGATCTATTGCAATATGAGGGCTTTGATCTCTCAAGATCTATTCGGAGCAGCAGGGTGTTGGTGAATTGTACTCTCCCATTGTTGACATGGTTATTGCAGCCTCTTTGCAGTGTAATTGGAAGGAGTTCAATGTGATGTATCATGCTTCTATTCCCTTGCTCTCCTTGGTGTTGTTTTGAATGAAGCAATATATTTTGGTGTATTCAATTCACTCTCATTGCTCTAATTTGATTGGCATATTGGCCCTTCAATGTGGGTAAAAGGAATGTGCTTGAAGGAGATATTAGCATTTGATGACTCCATGAGTCCATAGTACATAGTACCTCAGGATTATGGCACAAATCGATTGTAATT
Source organism: Pseudotsuga menziesii (assembly GCA_001517045.1). Classification (NCBI taxonomy): domain Eukaryota; kingdom Viridiplantae; phylum Streptophyta; class Pinopsida; order Pinales; family Pinaceae; genus Pseudotsuga; species Pseudotsuga menziesii. The sequence continues at coordinate 208,712 of LPNX010347362.1, forward strand.
AATTTTCAGTACTTGGGGTTGCTGGAAATTTGCTAAGTTTATCTTTTATTGAGGAAAAAATGTACAGATCCAGACTCTGATCCGAATATTTCAGTATCACTCTTTCAGATTTGCAGATTTTGAGCTTATTGTGCATATTTATAGTAAATATGAAGTTAGATCTGATTTTGTATGTTTCAGATTTGCCGATTCAGAGTTTTCTGTGCATATTTATTGCAGTTTTGAACCTTTATGAGCAAACATTAGGGTTTAAAGTTCGAGATTTGATACTTTATTGAGCAGATCTGAATCTTTTTTTACTTTTAACAGCAAATAAAGTTTCCAGACTAACAGATCTAGGGTTTCTATTCAAATCTGAACTGTAATTTGGGTTTTATCAGCGGATTAGGATTTACAAGTCGCAGATATAGCATACTATTGATCAAATCTGTTGTGAATTTGAAGGGTAATTGCATCGTCAGAGGAGGTAAAACGCTCTTATTACATATATGGGCTAATAACCAACATTTACATATTTATTTACTGAATTTTGGGTCAAATAGTTGCAGATCTGCAATTTCATTTACAGATCAGCAAACCTAATACGTGCCTTAAGTTGGTGTAAAGGTGATTTGTACTGCAGATTTCACATTTACATTCAAGACCTAATCGGGGACTCCCCCTAAGGCTAGCACACACTAGCCTTGAAGTGAGAAAGGGTTTGTGTTGGATGAAAGTGGCACAATCCTATTATGTCCATTTGGAATCTTCAAAGAAAGCAATTGCTGGTCAATTTGGGTGACAACAGAATCTAGGTGTGGTTAGGGATGCCACTGAACATGTCATGAACCCTTTTGGTAATCTTTTATTTGAAAAGACAATAAAGTGAGAATATGTTGAAGTAAGTCTCCTAGGACAACAATCTTCAACGAACCCTGTTAGATTTAGTAACATAGTCAAGTTGCAGCAAGTTAACTATCTAGATAATGATGTATCCTCTTTTTGTGTGTAGAGCATGTTGTTCCACACTTTGTTGGGCACCCCTATTTCATACTTATTTTTGCTTTTCCCAAAGGATGGGAGTCCATCTTTGCTGCTCTCGGGCTCCCCATCTGATATGAATGTAATTCTTGCATGATGGATAATTAGAGGAGATGTATGAAACTGCTATGTGGCAATGCCATGATGATGATGATGTATGTTTGATTAATGACTGGACAGGAATGCTTTGTGATTGTTTGATAAGTATTGTTAGCATTATCACCCTTAAGTTGACAAGGGTGAAATATGCGTGTTTTGTTTATTAACCGAGTCACCAAGGTTACCCTTGGTATTGTTAAGACTCAAGAGCTTGTACCCCCTCCTTCGGGTTCAACTTTGCCTTCATCCATTGTCCATGACTCCATATACACTCCATCTTGATTTAACACCTCTAGTTAAGGTGTGATAGATGGATTCTAGAGCTCTCCCCTCTGTGATCTCTTCACCAAAAAGACCTCCCACTGTATCCCTTGTGTCTCAGGCAATGTTGTATTGCAACTGTCTTGTGATTGTCCAAGAAGCTCGCTTGTAGACCCCTGGAGTGTACTGCTAATCAAGCAAAGAGATGTTACATGTTATTTGTTTAAGTACATTCTAGCTTAGTTAGGGTTTGAATTGAATCCGTTCTTCTTTGTTGCCCTACTTAAATTATTTTTGCTTGGAGAAATTTTGAACGATGATTGTGATCAACTTGGCTAATATTTTATATGACTTTGTGTTTACCACTTGTCATTAAATCTAGGTTATCAAGCTCGCTTAGGGGATAAGGATATCTTGGAAGTGGCCATACGATTGGACTGGGTGGCCTTCCCTTCAGTGGATCTTGACAATTTTACTTGAGATATTCTACATGTTCTTTGACTGCATTCTTGCACTAGTCTACTATTTCTCACTTATACAAATTTTATTTTATTTTTAAATTTTGAATTTCCACTCTAAAATTCTGCACATACTTGGATCTATTTTATGGAAGTAATCTTTGAGAAGAGGGTAAATTTTTATTAGGGTAAATTTCTAAAGTATAATTTCAAACCCTAAGCTTAAACTTTTTCTTCCCAAACCAACCAAGTTTCTAATTATTGTTTCCAAGCATTTTATTTTACAAGTGGCATTTTATTTGGAAATTCTAAACCCTTGCTAAAGAGCTGGTTTCATAGGCTAAAATGTTGGAATTTCATTCTTGTACAAAGGAATCCTTTCTTTGTATGTTCACAAATGAATGGGTAATTACTCTAGGCTCTGACATATTATACATCAACATTTGATAAAATTATTGAACAAATCATTGCCAAAAGCCCTAGACGGTCCTCCTTTTATTTGATATCTATAGGTGGTAAGTACTTTGTTTAAGGGTTTATATGTTTGATAAATGCGTGTTAATTCTTATGAATATTATTCCAAACCTAACACTCTCCTAGATCTTCCCCCTTTTTGGACATACTCAAGAAAAAAATTTAGATTAAAAAGCCTATAAAAAAAAGGTCATGTTCAACAACCTCTAGGCATCCTCTTTCAAAACAACACATTCAAGAGAATTCTATAGTTTTTACTAGTTCACCTAGGAGTTAAGTAGGCCTCCATTGGACGTTTTTCCCCCTCGTAGATCTAACCATGTTCTGGACATTGAACAAATTGAGTTGGAGTTTGTTACCACCAATGTTCCACGAAGTTTTCGAGGCGAGGGATCGTGGAAGCAGGAAAACACACAAGGGGGACGTGTGGAAGCTACCCCAAAGTTTAGGGAAATTTCAGGGAAACGAGGGGACGTCGGAGTCGTAAAAATTAATTTAAAATATAAAAATGAGAAATCCCAACAGTAATTATTACCATGTAAAAAGTAAAACTAAAAACTAAATTCATCATTATGGGGTGTACATCTATTAGTTATTAGCATATCAAATTTCAAATTTGTAAATGATATTGATCTATGTTTACTATACCCATGTAAAAACTAAAAACTAAATATCATAATTATCATTATGCAATGTATATCTAAATTCTAAATTCAAATTTGTAAAAAGATAATGCAACAAATGTTGAAGTCTGAAATAGTCAAATAGATACCGAACAATGAACACAGAGAAGTTAGAACTTAGAACAGTGACCACTGCTCCAAGTTTAGTTGCAATATGATTATGAAATGAACTCGTGAGAGGATAGTGTTTAGGATGGTCTTAGACTCTTAGGTTAGTCTATGATTTAATTTAATTTTCATTTAATTATGTTTTAATTTTTAAACACCTTTTCAATATTTTAATTCGCATTTATTTTTATTGTGAAAGATTAAAATTTGGAGGGGACGCCTAGATGCCCCTCCGTACGGGGAAATGGGGGGGCGCCTAGAAGCCCCCCTAGGGAGAAACGTGTTCCGCACCTGGGGAAACGTGGGGAAACACGTTTCCCCGAGTTTCCCCCAAAAGGGGGACGTGGGGAAACGTTTCCCTAGGAGTTTCCTCATCCCAGAAGCGTGGGGGAGCGAGGGGGCGTGTTCCCCCCCTAGGGGACGCATCCCCGTGGTACACTGGTTACCGCTCAAACTAGCACCCCTTTGCAAATCAACGTTATAACTTATGTAGACCTATGCAAGTGACTCAATATCACCACAATCTAACCTCTTAACCGTTCGAGTAACTCCAAAACCCAAGGGGAGACCCTAGTCATCAAAAGATAACTGCAACCACCAACAAACCACAGATACCTTCCACAAAACCTTAGTCTCCATGATCAGTGCCTTATCGGAATCAAACAATATTAAACAAGGCACAGTAATCATGCAAATAATGAAGTTACTCACTTTAGCACAAAACTCGATAAATATAACGCCTAGGCAATTTCACACTTCCCAAGACAATGTCACACTTCCCAAGGCAATCACTCCAAAAAGTGCACCCTTGAGGAAAAGAGGACTATTACACTAGGGTGCTACTAGAGGTCAAGCCAAAAATACCAAACACCCTGTAACTCTCCAATTAGGAGGGTTGCATGTATTTTAATGCTCTTGCTCAAAGGAGGTCACCCTCTAAGGTTTATGGATAAAACCCTAGGGTGAATTTGTGGGGTGTACCAAAAATACCAAACAACTAGCCATTACCCATTTTCAGTGATTTCACGTATGCCAATGCACTTGCTCAGAATAGGATGCCCTCTAAGGTTTATGGATAAAATCCATGGGGCGAATTTTTAGAGTGGACCAAAAATACCAAATCACATATATTTTTGGATTTTTGAATTTATTTAGGTTTTTAGGGCTTTTCCAACAATATACTATTTTTATATATTTTTTGCATAAAATAAAACATGTAAAAATTTGATAAAAAGAGATGGAAAGTTTGTTTGGATAAGGCAATTAGATTCTTGTCTCAAACCCTAGGGCTCTGAAAGATCGAGGCTAGCATCATTCCTCTTAAGATGGCAATTCAATACTCACAACTAGGGATAAACTAGCATCCTCAAAGGTTAGGTAGTGAAACCCTAATTAGGGAAAATAGAGGAATTGCAAGGCCCAATAAACAATGGAGAGCTCCTTTGGAGGATGGTCTCCTCAAGTAAGTTGACAAAATATTAGCAAAGAAACCCTAACTCGATCCAAAGCACTTCAAGAGCAACATTAAACTAGGGTTAGGAAAGATCTTACCAGTATTTACCCAAGTCACCGGATTCGACGATTTTTCGCCTTCAAATTCAAAATGTGCCGATTTTTGTAGCACCCCGAACTTGTTCGAAAAAATTCGTCGAATTTCATGCAAGTAATATCTGACCTAAATTCCACCGCCTGTGACTCCATGCCCGCGCTTAAATATTTCATACTAGCGTCATCCTGCGACCGCCTTGAGGGCTTTGTATTGACGTGAGCCCGTTGACCGCTTCGAGTGTTTCGTATCGACATTTCTGGTCGGTTCCTGGCAGATCCTGGATCTCTACGAGGGGGACGTGTGCCAAATCCATCGATCCAAGTTTACTACAAGTGTAGTTGATGCCAAGTCGATGGAAGTGGACATGTGTCAGCGGTCGGTCAAAGCAGTGGAAAATGAAGATTTAAATTTGGAATTTGTCGATGGTCTAGGTCTTCATTTTTCTATTAATATGATTAACATTGGGCTTAGGTCTGTCAAGGGGCTGTGTATAACCCTTTAAGGTTTTTGTCAATAAAAATTTATTTTAGAGGATGCAATTTGTAAATACTATACCGCATACTTTTAAATTTGAAATGACTTTGTAAATAAATCACATATTTTAATTCATTTATTTATATAAATGAAAACAAATTATATAGTATTTAAATAATTGAATATATCTTTAATACATTTAAAATTCATATATAAAGTAAAAATAATTTTAATTTCTAAAATTTATATTAACTCAAACTTAATGCTGAATTTCTTGTCGATTCTTATCGCCAAATTTTTTCTTACCGAATTTTTGTCGAATATCAAGGTCTTTGAATTCGAACACGAACTCAAACTAGGTGACTTAGGTATTTACCAAAGAGAATGCAAGGTTGCTCCTTGGGATCCTCTTGAGCACAAGTTAGTACAACCATTCTAGCATCAACTTAGCATGTAAGAATCAAAACCCTGGAAATCCTTCTAATCATCCTTCAAACAAGAAAAAGACATCCGAGAGAGACCTCTAGCTCAATAGCTCCAATAAACCAAGACAAAAAAAAAGATCTCATATTTAAACCATTGTCCATGATTTACAAATGAGGTGAGGTTGTCTTATTTATATGAGACAACCCTCAACCTTTTACAAATTTGAGCCTACAAAGTTAATGACAAATAAAATTTAATGTTAGTGCACCCACAAACTAGGAACAAAACCATACAATGACATAAAATAAGAATACAAATGTGCAATTAGGCTCCACCAAGTGCAAGGTGAGTTTAAAGGAGGGCATCATGCCCTAACCAACCCCAACATATGTTTGTCCCTCAACTCCTACCTTTTTAACAATGTAGGCTTCTTCTTCAAGAAATGACGTCATGGGTACAAAGTTAAGGAGAAGGGGTTTTGCATCAAAACAATAGGTCCAAGTGAGCAAATTGAGGTGTGCTAAACCAGGTATGACAACCCGCTCATGTGCAATCACCTCTACAAAGCAAAATATGAGTGTGGCCATGTGTCCCAATGATTTGCCTCAAGGGCACTGGAGGCCCACCTAAAGGGTAGTCAGTAGAGCCACAAGGCTACCTACTTGAGGTGAAAACCACCTGTCATGACCTGATCAGGGGTATTTAGACCCAAAATTAACACACTACATAATATAGCCCCAAACACTTGGCCTTTACAAAAGAAAATGAAACCCCTCACTCTGGTACATCTGGAAGGGACACTTCAGACACTCCGAGGTGTAACAGAGTTTAAGAATCAAGCCTAAAATCTGTTTTTTGTTGGTTACTGTTTGATCCATATTGTAACTAAAAAATAACATTCACAAGTGACCAAATTCAACCTTCATTTAAGCTGCCCTTGCCATATGAACTCGATTTTCCAAAAGAGTTATGTCAGAAACATGATCTCAGTCTTATTACAGTTACGTGAAGGGAAAATTACTGTAGCATGCTGTCTTCTTAAATTGCGTGAATGCTAAAACTATACTGCTGCCCTTTATCCCTTATATTGCTGATAAAGTTGTGACTGTTGACTACATCGGCACTTGACTCTTTATATCACTGTTTTAATTCACAATTGCTACAACGAAGAGCCTATCTTACTGTGATTATTTCGGCCCTTTATATCACTGTTTTAATTCACAATTGCTACAACGAAGAGCCTATCTTACTGTGATTATTTCGGCCCTCATTAGAGTCCTCATTGTCATATGAAATTTTCACTCTTAAAAGAGTTTTTACAAGGGATCCAAATCAGCCTTTGGAAGATTACCATTCTGCTGTCCTATTGTTGATACATTGGCTCACTTTTTTATCATTGGTATTTCTTATAATTTCACTTGGCATCATACCTTACTGTTGTCCATACTCTGTTTCGCTCTACTCACCACTTGGTAGCCCTCAATTCTTAGTAAGACAGTGTCATTATTTGATATCGCAATAGTGGTAATAGTAAATAGAGTTCACACTTGTGTGCAACATAAGTTTTCATTACAATCTTATTTTATGTTGGCTATGCACAAACTTGGATTGTCATTCCACTTATTGCATTTGAGAGCAGATTTGAGATTAACTCCCAACAAATGATACATAACAATTCCAAGTGCTTTAAGGACTAATCTAACTTTGTCTTCAAAATTTAGTGATAACATCTATATAGTATATACTACTTGTCTTGGATTTGACCAATCATTGCTATACCTTTGATTGGCATACTCTAGAAGAAGTTGCCCATTTTGCACATTGTTAAAGTGATTATTATCATTGGCCTTGTGCTTCTGGGTTGTATATTCTTGCTTGGCATGTGCTCATGACTAGATTTGAGCACCAATCATCTCATTCCTAAGTGGCTTTAGTGCTTGCTAGAGTGATTGTTATCACTGATACCCTAATGGTACACTAAATATCTCATCGCATGTGTTTCTAAATGCTTCATGGTAAATTTTCAATGGTCACGTCTTGATCTATTCCAAACACTTGAGTAATATTCCACACTATTATAAATTTGAAATTTCTTGTGATGATATGATAACATTTTTAAGTTAATGTGGATGATGACCTATGGTGAGATGATGTTGTTTTGATTTACCCTGATATCTTGGGAATCAAGTTAGTAGTGTCATTTTGATCATTTTATTATTTTGCAAATACATTTCTGTTGATGACATTACATTTCTTCATAGTACATTTTCTCGGTACTATATGATGGCCATAGTATGATTTTCTTAACTGATCACTGAAATACTAGGAGAAATTGGGGATATAAACTTTCAATGCCATCATCCCAAACACTAAGTGATACATCAGCATTTATAATGGAGATTATACAATCTGTCCTTTTCGTGATGAAATACATCATTAGGGATATCGGTACTTGGGTAGAAGACATGTATCTGACATCTATAAATAACGACTAAGATCAATCTGTCAGCATTTAAAATTTTAGATCTGTGGTTGGGAAAGCGACCTGTTTGAAAACAGTCGGTTTGATAGCCTTTGAACTGAAAGTGCAGACAGTTGTTTCTGTCTAGCTGGATGCCGTGTTGACCACCACTGTTACTCACTCCAGTACCCAGCAAGTAGTATTGCATTTGACGATCTTTTGAGCATGGAACCAGGCCCCACGTACCATCGTGTATATCAGGCATTCCCTCTAGGAATCTCAAAACCTGTCCATTCGAGCCTGGTCTTTGGGGAAACGATTTTACTACTAAATGTTATAATATGGATTTCTTCTAATGACATATCATGTTTTATATGGTCATGTAGCTTCACTGTATCATGTTCATGCTTTATAATGATGTACTTTATTTTACATGCAATGATGTCATTCTATAAATGAATGGTTAATGGTGTAATCGTTAAGTCTAAGAGTATTAATGATCTTAAATCACCCTTAACTTAGAATGTATCTATCCTTCACTCCTTTTATCCTTTAGTCACCTCCTTAAAAAATAGTGCTAGCGTCTAGGTGTATACTTGAAGTTGTCCTAGGATGGCCTCAAGCAAAAGCTTGGCCAGGGCCTCCCCCTTGGATAGTCTAGGCTCGTTCACTGCTGGGTTTAGGAGGCCTAAAGTGACAAACTCCCTTTCGTTAGTGACACATTGGGTTAGGAGTTCATAGTTGTGTCAAGTTAGCAGCCGATCAGCTTGTCCATCTTCTTGGCCTGCTAATTTGTGCATCAACAGAGCCCTCAATCACAAAATTAAGCTAAGTTGCATAGAAAAATGTATCCCAATCCAGATATGCTGTTTTTCTGAAAGTCAGGATCAATATATGGGAATGGAATCCATAGTAAACCTATTGGAAAAGACTAGTGTGCAGACTGGTATGAAAAACTCGGATATCAAAATAAATTTCACTCCAAATCACTCACGCAGACTTAGACATGCAAACTGGCATGAAAAACTCAGATTTGTGCGTTTTAGAATGTGGGAGCAACTATTTTATATAAAAAAAGTTAGGATTATGGTACCCCGAATGTATTTAGATCCACAGAGATGCAGACCCTGGGTCCTCCATAGGCAGCTCAGTTCATAAGGCAACAATCAATAATGAAAATCTCATAACAAAAGGAAGCTTTGGCAGCACCTATCTATAATTAGGAACTTGTTAAAGAGAACGACGAGAGTGGTAGGCAGCAGTAGGGATGGAAGAAGAGGTAAATGGATAAAAAAATGCATATGACTTACGGTTTTGAAAATATGATTGACTTGATTTCTCAAGATAAGAGCAAGGACTAGTAAGATTCTGTTTAAAAGCTCCAATAGTTCAAAAGGAAGTTTAGAAGAGCATGCAGACGCTAAAAGAATTCATTGTAGTAACTTGAAACAGGGACAACTACATGCCCATTCTCCTTCAAATCAAGCTCAATCTGTAGTTAGAACCCACACCCCTTACAGTGGAATTTTGATTATGATAACAAACCACTGATGCTTTCAAGTCTTGACTATCACTTTTGAAGCATTGCGGGGCCTTCAACTACCTACCCAATAAAGATTAAATTTTTATGTCCTTAATATTCATGTCGACAAGAAGTGCATTGTAGAGATGTTGTTAGACAGCATAAACATGGTATTCTTTTCAGAAAAGAATTGAAGGTTAACTGTTTTGAATAATACTATGTACCAATTTTGTATGGAATGTCAATTCTTGGTGTATCCATCGTCATCGGGCAAATGTGAGGCAATATGTGGTACTGATTCTACTGAACCCTGGTTGACTGCTTGTATCATTAAGGGACAGGATCATGATAATTGATGTTTTGACGCACAAGAGCAGTTGTTAGACAGTTACTTGGTTTTTTATCAGACTATCCCATCTACATTCCCAAACAAAGGATCTGACTTCGACATTTTCTAGCCGATAACTTACTTATGGTTGGGTCAACTTGTAATGACCTTCACATTGTTGAATGGGACCAGGAAAGGGGCAGGAAGGGGGTGGTACTTCAGCTTCTTTTTATCCGGTTGAAAGACAACCCTGGAATAACTGTCAACGTGTACCATGTACTTTCCATTGCTAATTTAAAAACAGAAGCACAAAGAGAGTTCAAGAGGATTCGCTTGGTCCAATAGGCAAAGAAGGGATTCTAGGATCTTTACCAAATTAGCCAGGTTTTGTGAAAATTTGGATCTATTTTACCATTCCAAATTAAGTTTATCCACGGGGTGTGATCAAAATCTCTAGACCATGACCAACCTCAGGATGGTCCAAGTGGCAAGAGTTAAATAAAGTGAGGCCAAGTTTCAAGCTTAAGCCCGAATGACCCTTTTGCTTCTATGGAGTGCAAGAAAGAAACTGGAATAATCAGGAAGTTAGTTCCTTGGCCTGCTGAAAGGGAGAAAAGGATTCTTTGGCAGAAAGCGGCCATTCAGACAGCAATTTGCTTATTGAGAATTTATGGTAACTGAGTAACCAAGCAAAAAGGATGGCAAAAATACAGGCCATTAAAGCACAACTAAGCGAATAAAGAGGATTTCTCGACTCAACTTCTGTAATGTTTCTCTGCAGGAGAGGGTTGCTAGACAAGCAAGAGGCTGCAATGAGAGCCAGACAGAGCTGGGTTGACTAATAAGGGGATGAGCCTTCAAACTTCATCTTTGACAAACTGTAGTGGAAGTAAGAAGCAGGTAGAATTTATTCCTTGCAACTTAGCCACTGTAATTGTACAAAGGATTCCAGGGGGATTAGAGACGGCCTTTCCACACCTACTTTCAAAATAATTTCCTCCCCTTCTTTATTTTAGTCAACAGTTTCTGCCAAGGATGATTGACTGCTGGCAGTTCCTACCACCTTTCTAAGTGGGAAGTTGGTAAAGTAGATATGCCTCTGACATGTAAGAGATAAAATCAATTGTCTGTGTGATGAAAGAAAGGAAAACTCTAGGCAAAGATGAGCTTCCATCAGGTTCTACAAGCCTATGTGGGAAACCATTGGCTTAGACATGTTCTGAATACAACAGGAAGCTCTTGTTTCTGAATCTCTCTGGCACCAAACTAATTTAAGGTGTTATTGAACTGACTCGTGGGAGCTTGAATACAAACACGATAAGAGCTTGGAGAAGCATGAACTCACTTACTGTGGCTTACAAGGTTCTTTCCAAGACCTTGGCTAAGAGATTGGATGAAGTTGCTGCTAACAGTTGTTATAGCAGAGAAAATGAGATTTATATCAACATGGGAAGCCATCAAGTTGGCCAAGGAGTCGGTTAGAGAGCTTTGGTCTTGAAAATTGGCTTTGACAAGGTTATATAAGAGCATTGAATGAGACTCTATTCTAGGCAGATAAACTCAGTCAGGTTGTGGCCCTATGTTCATCCTATGTTCCTAACAACAATCAGAACTCCTTCCTGATCTTTAGTTAAGGTGAAAGCCACTGGAAAGCTTATAAATCTGATTCACCTTAAGAGAATTTTTAGACAAGGTTGTCTGCTTGCTTAGCTCATTTATCATATTGTTGTCGATGCACTTGTACATCTCTTACAAGTGACCAGGGTCCAAGGATATTTAAATAGACCTTCAAAGATATTCGTGACAAGGTTGTCTGCCTGCTTCCCTCCCTTATGATATTGTTGTCAATAGTTCTGTATATCTCTCTTACAAGCTACGAGAGTCCTAGGGCAAATAATGGAATCAACCTCACATGTTGGCAAGAAGTGATAACTAGCATTTTGCATGTCTCAATCTTTTCTCCAAAGCTAACTATCAATTGAAGGGTACCATTCATTGCTGGGATGTCTTTCCATTTGCTTCTAGCACAAAGTAAGTGGACATAGAATTGAATGCCATATTTGTGATTTTGACACTGTTTTCAAGTGGGACAATCCTAATTAGAAGGTAGTTAATAATTATTGATGGCTAAGAAATTCAATACTTAGGAATTTCTTTTGAAATAAATGTTTATGTGAAGGATATTGAACTAGGTTGTAGCAAAAACGGAATACAAGAAACAAGAATCAGAGTGGCGTATCGAAGCTATTTGTTAGCAGCTAAGCACACCATTCATCTTGTATTTTAGTGACGTCAAAATTATTAAAGCTAGGGTTTTCGCTGGATCTTTTGAAGAAAAGGAGGAGCAACCTAAAAGGGGGGGATCATCAAAACTCTATGTAAGCATGTGAAGGGAGGGCGTGACCTCCCTTAGGGAAATTGTGAATAAAAGCGTGTGAAGGAAGGATGTTAGTTCTCTTTGGCGGGTTCGTGAACGAAAGCGTGAGAATGGAGGGTGTGAGCTCCCTCTTGGATCCAACATGAAGAACAAGGGTGAAAAGAACCCATACGATGGTTTCTCAATGCTTGCATGGAGTCCCTACAAGAGATGAACTTAGGTGAGTTCTAACCTACGTTTTGCTCACTTGTTAGCTGGGTTGTCACTGTATTTAAATTAAAATTGACTGCCAAATGAGTTGGGCATCTCCCTTTGAGGAGGATGACCCATAGAAAGAGATTTGACTATGCAATTAAGTTAAAAATCACTGCCAAGTGGGTTGAGCGTCTCCCTTTGAAGAGAACGACCCATAGCAAGAGTTTTGACTGTGTAAATAAATCTTGGATGCCAAAACGATTTTGGGCGTCTCCCTTCAAGAGAACAATCCATCAATCAAAGATTTCACTGTGTAAATAAATCTTAGATGCCAAAACGATTTTGGGCGTCTCCCTTGAGGAAAACGACCCAACAATAAAAGATTTGACTGTGTAAATAAATCTTGGATGCCAAAACGATTTTGGGCGTCTCCCTTGAGGAGAACAACCCGACAATTAAATGTGTGTAAATAAATCTTGGATGCCAAAACAATCTTGGTTATCTCCCTTGAGGAGAAGGACCCAACAATCAAAGATTTGACTGTGTGTAAATAAATCTTGGATGCCAAAACGATTTTGGGTGTCTCCCTTGAGGAGAATGACCCAACAATAAAAATTTTGACTATGTAAAGAAATCTTCGATGCCAAAATGATTTTGGGCATCTCCCTTTAGGAGAATGACCCAACAATCAAAGAATTGACTGTGTAAATAATCTTGGATGCCAAAACGATTTTGGGCGTCTCCCAGCAACCAAAGAATTAATTGTGTGTAAATTATCTTCGAGACCAAAACCAAGAGGAAAAACGTTTGCCTGAGTTTGAAATTTGAATATTAGAGAAGTTGGGAATTACCTAAAGGTTGGGCGTTACTAAACCCAAGAGAAAACGTTTAAGCAAAGTTTAAAGTCAATAATATACAACTTGGGAGACTAGCCCATGACCAAATTCTTCATAATTAAAATGTTACAAGTCAAAGGAGCTAGGCATCTCATGTAGAGAGCGTTCCACGCCATAAAGTTGACTGTATTTTAGTTTTATTAAAGTCTTACACTCTAAACTCTGGCTGGTGTCTCATAGAGAGGTCATCCCCGTGCCAAGAAAGTTGATTGTGCTTTAATCAAAACCTTGCATACCGAGAAGAAAGCATGGAACTGAGTCTTTAAAAGAAAATATCGAAGCCAAGCTTTTAAAAGGAAAAATGTTGAGAGAAAACGTAAAAGAAAATAAAGAGCCAAGTTGAATTCCATTAGAGTATGGATGAAGAACTTAAAAATATTATGAGTAAATGTTTGGGGATAGGATTTCCTTGTACCTTACCCTAGTGGATTTCAGCCCAGCTCGAGGGTGGCCTCTCGACAGATGGAATGAATGCCAAACAGAGTGTCAAATGGTTGGGTGGAAAGTCAAAGTCAAGTCTTCAGTTGTGTGTGCTAAATCTATTTCCAAAGTTTGAAGCTCTCCCTATCTAGTATTTGTTTTGATTATGTTCATTATCTCTATGATTTCATCATAAACATTTGAATTTAACAGTGATTTTACTTGCAGGAACTCTGCTTGTCTATTATCGCAAGGGATTTATTCAAGCTAGGTCTAACTTACCTCAGTCTCTTTACTCAACTTTGATTTAGTTGACAATCTATAGAAAATGTCTTCATGATTTTTGAGCCACGCCTGGTCCAAGTCTTCGTAGAGGCCTGAAAACCAACAACATACCAAAGTTTGGATCATATGAAGCTTTATGATAATGAAAATTTTATTTGTTGGTTACGCCTCTTGATCAATTATTTGTTGTTTCAGTCACTTGTTTTTATTTATTTTCTTAGCATTGTACAATTTATTAATATCCCTACATTTTTGTTTTTAATGTCTTTCTTTAGTTTTACTCCTTACATATCTATTGTTGTGTTGGTTTGAAATATGCCCATATCGTTATATAGGTTAAATGTTTAAAATCTGAAGCTTTAATGTTACTTCGTTTATTTTGTTATTATTATTCATTAACTAGACCATACGTCTTTTTTATTATTTGTAGGTCTTTCATTGTTTCATTCTTAGGTTTTCAAAATGCTTACAAATTGCTTTATGGTCTCTATTTTAGTAATGTAAATAAAACAAAAGGATTTAAAATATTTCTTTAGTTATTTTCGTTTAGACTGTATTTTATAAATTGAATTTTCTTTCCTTGTTATATAGCACATTCATATTCATACTTTAATTTATTCGTCGTCATGATTTATTTGTTTCCTTTAGTTAATAGCTTTTTAGAACTTTAGAGTTTCTTTTATCCTTTTTTTACATATATATGTTATTCAAATTTGTAAATTCAATAAATATTAGAAAATTTTTAAAAAATCAAACAACTATATAAAGGCATGCATGCTAAATTTAAAGAATAATCTAATGCACACTCTTTTGCATATGCATTAATGGCACAAGGCATTTCTTTGTTTGAGTTAACTTGTGTTGGTTACATTAATTGTCTCAACCCTACTGATTACTCATGAAGGTACAGGCGAAGAGTTAATTCCTATATTTGGCTATAAACTGGATTTTATTTCCATTCTTTCGATCTAGCCAATCATAAGGGAAAAAGTGTCAATTTGGAGGGTATATCATCCTCGTCATCAACATATTTTTGGCAACCACACTAGGGAGAGTCGTTCGAAGGTTCGTCTCTCGGTTTTTGTTTTAATTCTTTCTATTTAGCTTTTGGTATGCATTTTAATTTCAATACATTCCAACAACGTCGTCGTCTAACCCGGACAAGCTCGTTCATTATTATGGAATCTTTTCTTGGGAAGAAGATAAGCCCAAATATTTTTGGCTGATGCCTTCTCCATTGAAGCTTACTCATCCGGTTCAACCTTTATCTTACAAGTTCAAACAACATTTGCCTATTTTTTAGGGTGATGGCTTTGTTTATGTAGAAGAGCACTTGCATCGTTCTCCAATGTCTATACCATCCTTGACATTAATGATAATGACAGTTGCATGTTATTGTTTAAAAACTCCCTTTAGAGTCGTGCCTCATATTGTTTGCCGACATGGTATGATTTGAGCTCTCATACTAGTTCACTTCTACTTTCAGCGATCCAGAGGATCCTTATGAACATCTTAAAAGATTCAATCAATTATGCATGAAAGAAGGGGAAACCGTTGGAGATTTCTACCTTAGTTTTACCAAGCTCTATAATTGCATTATCGAATCCATTCCCCAACCAACTTAGTTTCCCTTTTACATTATTATGATCTCCTTTCTCCTCTTTACCAATGGCAGTTGGAAGAGAAAAATGTTCAAAGTTAGAAGTTGCTTTGTTTACATGTCTAGGTTTTGAGGAACAATGCCATAAAAAGGGTTACTTCCCTAGAGAATTTCATTTGCATGAAGATGCCTTATCCATCATGCATGTTATTCAAAATTTACAAGCTCGTATGCTCTCACTTGAACAAAAGATGTCGAAAAAGGCTCATCCCGATAATGCCTTGGAGCTCCTTAGAGCCTAAAACCTGATTATGATGTCTTCGTCACTTGTGGTCAGTCAGAAGGTTGTGGGGATGATCACGATCACGATCACATCATGGCATTTAACCATGCTTTTCCTTCATCTAATTTGAGCCTCTTTGAAGAATGTTACGCTACATCTGTACCCAACGCACCTTCATATGTGCCCCAGGGAGAGAGAGCCAATTTTTTCGAGCAGGAGGGGTGTGATTGCGCAATGGTGGTCATGGCTGGGACCTTCGGTCCTTCCTTTAAGAGTACTATGGCTTAATGGCGCTGTTGACTGCCCTTTGTTGGGGTTTTTAACCCTGGAGTTGGTGTCCGAGGCTCCTAGGGGTTGATCATTGGGTCACATGGCCCCATATCTTGTTTGCTTGCCCTAATGGCCTTTGCTTCAGCTGCGAGACATTTGTCTCCCTACACAGCCACCTAGGACACCCTCCTGGCCCTTCTGCTCACTAGCGCCTTCTCTCCTTAGTCTTATTTCCTCAAAGGAAGCTATCCTCCACGCCATGCCTTCTTGTTGCTTTGAGGAGAACGTTGAGGGATTTTACATTCTTGGGGTTAGATCGGGTATAATGGTCTCCCTCCAGCTCACTCCAGTCTTTCATTCGATTCGCTTATTTTAGTGATTTTTGGCACCTATGGGAAAAATACCCCAGGTAACCTACCTTAAGACTACATTATGGCTATTTTTCATTAGTATTTTGTTATAATTTTAAGTTGACATTTAATCATTTTAAATTGACATTTTAAAGGCATGTCACCCTAGATAATTTATGTAAAAGTGAGTGTTAGATGATATAAATACATCTCCTCACTTTATTTTAACACAAGACTCATGGGATAAAACATTATGTTACTTTTCAACCCTTCTTACGGCTCTAGGAGTGATGCGCACCTCTTGAGGAAACTTTTTTTTTGGTTTAAAAGAAATCTCTTGAAGTATCTTTGGTTCTTGCTCTTTGCTAAGGTGATGCTATAATTGTTAGCTTAACACGTGTGCAAGGAGGTATCTATGCTCTTGTCTTGATTTCTCTTTGTTAAATGTTGATGGATGATGCTTGGTTATGGTTGAATGGTAGCCATTAGTGCTGCATTTGTCTAAACTAAATCAATTTCAGCCTTTTGTCACCATGGTATTGTGAAGGACGTCCTCTAGAAGGAGTCCTTAGAAGCTTGGGCCTTAGGTCTCTGAGTTTTGCCATACGTCATGGAAGCCTTGTGGCTGTTGGAGAAGGCCCTAGCTTGCCAAACTTTGGAAAGACCTCTCAAGAGGAAAGTTGGTCACCTTCCTTGATGCCCTAGGGTTAGGGTAAAACCTTAAAACCCTTGGTTTATCTTCATATACAACTAAATTGCATTTTTCATATGTTTATATATGCATTTCCATGGTAAAATAGAGTTAATTTAGGTTTGCAATTTTATGTCAAAAAACCCTAAAAATAAAAAATAAAAATTTCCAATTTTTGGCCTTCCTTGAATTTCGGCCACCTTCGCTACAAATTTGCCCTGGACTTTAAAGCCCCAAAAACCCTAAGGCAGAATTATAGGGAACCTTAAAACACACAAAAATTGCAAAAACCTTGAAATTTGCCCTAAAAGACTCTAAAACAGTCCTAATTTTGCTCTAAAATCCCTAGCAGCCTTGTCACAGTCTCTTCCTTCATCTCCCTTACTCCTCTACCCCTCACGGTCCTCCCCTTCTTCTCTCTTTTCATCCCACGGTCTTGTCTCTAGGTCTGTAGCAGACCTTGTTTACCCATTCCAAGGCCGTCTCCAAGCCCTATCAACTCTTTAGGGCTGCCCTTACAGTGACAGCCCTCCCTACGCGGTCTGCTGCTCCTTCCTCTTAATTATGTGCAAGAGGAAAGAGTCGCTGGGAAAAGGGTTAGTTGCTGCTGGTTTGAATTGCAACTGAAAGTGGACAGTTGTCACCTTCATCATATGCACACTTGGTTTTAAATGTGATAATTGTTTAAACTTATTATTGCTGCCAATACTTTGTTTTCTGACTTTTGTTTAATGCTGGTTATATTTACTGCTGTGCATACGAAGGTGGATTTGGGATGATTATTATTCATGACTGAATGAACACTCAGATGAATCACTACTGCTGCTAAACTTGTTTTCAGATCTTGTTTATAGATACACGTGCTGTTTGTTGCCTTCATATAAAGTCTGTAATTAATGCATACAGTTTGGGTATGATACATGGTTACTGCTGTAATAATTACTAAAGCTACAATGATATGCCATTGAACTCATGTTATCACTCACCTTTGCTAATGTTGCTATACCTTGGGATGATATATTGATGTGCCGCTACTGTATAAGTGTTGTACACATTTCTATGATGGCAGAAGTCTTGTAACCCATTGTTTTTACTTGCTTTCTATTGAATGATAACTGCTGCCTTCATGACTGGTATATCATTGAGGTCAAGCCTTTACTTCTACAATACTGCTGATATGATTGGTATTGCACATGAGACAATGATATGCCATTGAACTCATGTTATCACTCACCTTTTGCTCATGTTGCTATACCTTGGAATGATATATTGATGTGCTGCTACTGTATAAGTGTTGTTCACATGTGTATGATGGTAGAAGTCTTGTAACCCATTGCTTTTACTTGCTTTCTATTGAATGATAACTGCTGCCTTCATGACTGATATATCATTGAGGTCAAGCCTTTACCTCTACGATACTCCTGTTATGATTCGCACATGATACTTTGCACTAATTACACTTTACATTTGTTGTATTGTATATACTAGGATTGAAGTAGTTTATTGGTTTTGATCATCTAGATTACACAACTAAAGTGAATGTACTGACTACTTTTATGCTATCACACACATACAGTACATCTCCTTCACTCCTTGATTTGACTCCATTAGGCACTGGCCACTAACCTTACACACATACGAGATATATTTTGTGTCTAAGTGTCTTTTGCAGAGTTCCATAGGGCTCTCCCCTAGGAGGTTTCAACTTCCGAAGAAGTTAGGAGACGTGACTAAGGTGACAATGGCCACTTCCTCCACAAATGCTTGCCGGTGGTTTGGACTGCCATTTCATCCGGTAACAAAAGACGATCATCAAAACCAATCTCTTAGCTTGTTATGTCTTCACTTGCCTCCAAAATCCAACTTGATTTCGAATATAGATGAGTAAGTTAGTCATGATGTGCACAAGGAGTTCTCTTCTCATGATGACTCCTATGCACTTGATTTTGATAAAACTTTCCTCAATCCTTTGTTTTGTTAGAGTGATGTTGAAAAACATAATGATGACATGCATTCCTTACCTAACATTTGTTTTGCTTTTGATGACAAAGGCCCTCCCATGTTCATAAATTGCTTGTTTCAAGCTCAAATTTATTCTTGGATGATTTAGTGATAGATGAAGTGGACTTGAGTCCAATCTCTAACGAATGCCCCATGAACAATTTTAAGTTATCATTAGAAGATGTGAATGAAACCTAAGATCATGAAGCATTAAATTGTTATACTTTAAATTTTAAATCATGATCAAAAGCTAACCTCAAATAAATGCTTTGAAACTTTGATTCTGAATCATGACGTGCTTGTGCATATAGATAAGTGTGGGGTTAAATGCATTCCATATGGGAAAGATTGGCAAATTTCACAGGGTGGCATACAAATCTTTTGGTTTTGATTCGCCTTGATCGTCACAGGCCATTGTTGGTTGGCACGGACTATGTGATAGTTGTTATAATGTGAACTTCGCTTGTGATGTTAAAGATGCTTTCCTCTATGAAATCTTATCTTGTGATCTTTGAGGCATGCCTTTAATCCTTGTACATAAATAAAATGAAAAAAAATAAATAAATAAAACATTAAAAAAAAAAAAATATATATATATATATATATATATATATTGGTTTTCTTTCAGTGTTTTTNCTTTTCTTTCATACTTTAGTTGGTTTATTGGGCCAAACCCAAAATTAACCCACTCTTTAATCAACTCATCTAATAAATCTTAAAACTTACTAACAAGACACTGTAATACTTTCACTGAGACTACAATAGCAACCCTTATACACAAGCACTCCATATTCATTGGCACTGATCTTCCGCATTTTTATGGTTAAATCAATTTCCACATATTGTCATGAATGATGTTTGAATTATCAATGTTGTTGTTATTATAATTCATTTGTAGTAACTCATTGTTAAGGTTTAATTCATTTCAGATTAACTCCTAGAATCAATCATTTCTTTCGTAGAGTAAAAACCTTAAATTTTACTTTTCATAGGGACCAACAATGAATTATAATAACTCATTGTTAAGGTTTAATTCATTTCAGATTAACTCCTAGAATCAATCATTTCTTTCGTAGAGTAAAAACCTTAAATTTTACTTTTCATAGGGACCAACCCCCTTGGCTTCGCTAGGAGTTGGCCTAGACGGAGGAGCTGAGTATCAGGTGACAACACTTGGCTCAAGCTTGCCCCCAAGATCGCACCCAGTGGCTTGAAGATTTCTGCCACGAGACCCGAGGTGCGAATAAAGTAGCAACACACCGCACCATTGTTGGTTGGTAATTTGTTGATCACATTTGTTATCAACGCCATTTAGTCGACAAAGCATCGCCAGGCTCCCCCCCTATGATTAAAATTTTCTTGAGAGATCAAATCCTCTTTCATCTAGCCACCTATTTTTGTCACATGATTGTGATCCTAGCCTACTCTCTTGCAAGCTTGACGTCGTCTTGGATTTCCATCGTTAGCGGGTCTTTGAGATTTTTAATGAAATAATTGAACTAATGATGCATAATCGAGGATTTGTTGTTCAATTCTAGACATTGATAACATGGGTAAGATGTTGCAAGTCTGCTCTCTATAAAGACATATTCCAAAAAATGCTACTTGGCAAGATCGATGTAGTTTTTCATAACATAAAGATCAGGCTCAGTTCAATGATGTTGCCCTCCTCCCAAAGGTTTCATTTGCCTCATCCTCACTCTTCATACTTATAATTATTCTTTCATCATAAAGATAATTGATGTACCATCAAAATGCTTCTTCTCCAATGATCCATTGTATCATTTTCTTCCATGAATTTTGTCAAAATAAGAGTCATGAATGATGTCTTCACCCCCCTTGTCGTTATGCCCCTTAAGGAAAATATGTGTATGTAAACGACTATAAAAATATTTTAAATATATATATATATATATATATATATATATATTTGAGCCTCGTCTCTCAAATTTCATTTTGCTGTCCACAGTCAAGTTTTACAAAAATTGATATGATCTAGTCCGAGTCAAATCCATGTTGTAAGCCATCTAACATCCTCATTATATCAATTCAATTTTTCAAGTGTCGAGACTACAGGCCAAGTCCCATCACCAAACAAGCCCACACATTGAACCTGCAAGAGAGTATCGATGCACTACATGTTGATGGTGAATGGGAAGCACCACATATAAATATTGATATATCCCACGCGATAAAAAACACAAAACGCAAACGACACAAACTACCGTTTTAGGTTTTTTAATCAACATCCATGGCAAAAACTGTACTTGTAACTAAAGCTAATGGTTTCATTGGGTTATGGTTTGTGTTTTCTTTTAAACGTGGTCATGAAAATGCATTGAATTTGAATAACATAGAGATGGGAAGCCTTTCTTGGTAAGAGAGATATTCATCATGCATTAAAGTTTTTATGCTAAATCGAACATTAGGGTTGATGACGCATTAATTTCTGCAGAAGTTTACAGTCCTGGGTCATAAAGCAAACGCATCTTTGAAAGCAACCAAAAGATGCTCTGAAATCCTTCACCAAGGTAGAAACTATTGATGATGTTTGTCATGCTTGCAAAAATTGTTGTCAACCTGTTCAAGTCTTGAAGCATTCACAATAAGCCAGCTTCCTCATCTTCTAATGATCCATTTCAAGCGTTTTATCGGATACAAGTTTTTAGCGATGAATTATCTAAGATAATTGAATATCCAAAAGTCTTAGATATGGAGCCCTTTGTGAGTGATACCCAACTAAATCAGGAATTGAAATTTTAACTTTATGCAATGTTTGTGCATCTAATTGCACTTCGAATTCTGGTCATTATTACTATTTTGTCTGTTCCTCACCTAAGAGTTGGTATGAGATGGATGATTGGCAGGTGGATAGAGTATCTGATGGGAACTGTAGGAAAGGTTACATGGGTCGTGAGGCATTCAGATTGCCTATTGAAATGGTAAAAAGGGGTTCATGCCAAATGTTTTTACTTATAATGCAATGATTAATGGCCTCTGCAAGCTAAGTCATAGGGTTCGCCAAACCTACTCCTTGAGGTTCGAGGTTAGTCGAACCTCAAAAAAAATTTGAAATTCGTTCAGGTTCGTCAAACCTGAAGGCGAACCTAATGTCGAACCTAAAGCCGAACCCAAACCTAAAGGCGAACCTGAAGGCGACCCTAAAACCGAACCCAAACATGAAGGCGAACCTAAAGGAAAAAAATTTGAGGTTCAATTTTTTTACTATAAAAAAATTCAAATAAAAAAAAACACACACACACAATACCAATAAATTAAATGTTGTCTATAAATTAAATGCTCTCTATTTATTTATGTTGTCTTTGAATTAAATGCTCTCTATTTATTTATGTTGTCTATAAATTAAATGCTCTTGATTTATTTATGATGTCTATAGATTAAATGCTTTCTATTTATTTATGTTGTCTATAAATTAAATGCTCTCTGTAATTTGAAATATCATGCCTGTAGTCTACATAAGAACACACCAAACAACAAGTAAGAACATAGATTTACCCCTAAGAACAAACTACTATTGTGGGAAGCATGTAAATCCGTTGTTAAACCACAAAAACCTACTCTTAGAAGTACAAATTTGTAAGCAGAAATGTCATAAACAACAAGTATATACGACGAAATTATGAATAGTGACCTAAGTGCTTTAAATCCTATGGGCGATGGGGTGTAGAAAATTAGTTAAGGGGGGGTATATGAAGAAAGTTTATATATATATATAGTCAAACCTATTGTCGAACCTTATCCAAACCTCATTGGAAAATTCAAACCTGAACCGAACCTAATCCTTGCCGAACCTGAACCCGAACTGTGTGACTTAGTCTGCAAGGAAAGGAGATCTCTAGAAGCAAATTTACTCTCAAATGAAATGGTTGAAACTTGAAACTTGAAAGAAGTCTAGTATCAGATTACGTGACTATCACAATCATCATTGATGGATACTGCAAGGTGGGATATGCAGAAAAGGCTCTGGCACTGTTTAATAGAATGATAGAAAAATGTTTTAAGTCAGGTGTTTTTTAACATACAATGCTTTGATCAATGGTGTTACGTCATATTGATCAGTTTATGCCAAATATCAAACATGCTGTTGACTCTATTTTGTGGGCAGAATATGCGGAGAGATATAATGCACCCATTGACAGTGAAGGGGCAGTGTATTTATTTCTTAACTTTAATGCATTTTTTTAAATCTCTTGATTTCTTTCATCGGTGGAAACTCCCAGTCGATCCAAGTTGGTTGAGTCTGGGTATAGGGTTTTCAAACCGTTCAAGAAACCTCTTGATGTAACGGAATACCACTGCTATTCACATCCTTTTAAAGAAGGGGCAGCAGCTTTCAAGAGGGGACAATTAAGATTATGCCCAGCGGACGGGTACGGCCAGCAGAGAAACAAGATTATTCTCTTTCATTCCATTTCTATCTTTATACATTTACTACTTGCAGGTTCTTGACGCTGTTTGTTGATAGCAGGAGGCTCTTAAAGCTGTAAAGAAGGAGGGGATATTCAGAGTTTTGCTCTCCCTATCTGGTATTTGTTTTGTTTCTGATCATTATCTCTGTGATTTTATCATAAACATTGGCATTTAACAGTGACTTTCTTTGCAGGAACTCAGCTTGCATATTACTGCAAGGGATTTATTCAAGCTCAGTCTAACTTACCCCATTCTCTCTGCTCAACTTGGATTTTTGTGACGGTCTAGAAAGCATCCTCATGATTTTTGAGCCATGCCTGGTCCAGGTCTTCACAGAGGCATGAAAACCAGCGTCATGCCAAAGCTTGGATTGTATGATGCTTTATGATAATGAAAACTTTATTTGCTGCTTATGCCTGCTGGTCAATTATTTGTTGTACAGTTATTTATATCCCTGCGTTCTTGTTGTTGATGTCTTTCTTTAGTTTCATTCCTTGTATATCTGCTGTTGTGTTGGTTTGAAATATGCCCATATCTGCTGTTTAAATGTTTAATGTTTAAAAGTTTATTCGTTTCAACTTTCTTTTTTGAATTGTTATTCATTAACTAGATCATACGCCTTTTTTAATTTGTTTAGGTCTTTCATTGTTTCATTCTTAGGTTTTCAAAATGCTTAAGAATTGTTTTACGGTCTTTGTTTAAGTAATATAAATAAAACAAAAGGATTTAAAATCTTTCTTTAGTTATTTACATTTAGACTGTATTATAAATTGAATTTTCTTTCCTTAGTATATAGCACATTCATATTTATACTTCAAATTTATTCATTGTTATGATTTGTTTGTTTCTTACAGTTAATAATTTTTTAAGAACTTCAGAGGCTCTTTTATCCTTTTTTTAACATATATATGTATTCAAAGTTGTAAATTCAAGAAATATTAGAAAAATTAAAAACAAACAAACAACTATATAAAGGCATGCACGCTAAAATTAAAGAATAATCTAATGCACACTCTTTTGCATATACATTCATGGCGCAAGGCGCTTAATTGTACAAGTCATTTTGTACATTTTACGATAATTATCTCAAGCCTACCTGATTATTCCTGAAGGTATAGGCAAATAGTTACTTCCTATCTTTGGCTATAAATTGGATTATATTTTCATTCCTTCAGTCTAGCCAACTGCGGGGTCAAAAGTGTCAATTTTGAGGTATCCCATCCTCATCATCAATATATGCTTCTAATCGACATGAGCAAGTGGATTTGTGAAGGCAAGGAAGGGATCTATTCTACCAAATTCACCTAGCACTTGTACTTGGCCCCAGCCACATCAGCCCACTTATGCAAGCATGCCATCCCACCAAGGACTAACATGCCCTTGGGGGGGTTGAACCTTGGTGGGGAGAATAACAGCATCGCGCTTTACCAACCAACAAAGAAGCCCCATTCAATTTTACAACTTTCTTTCAACTTTCAACTAAATCTACCCTATTTTCACCTTCTCATATCACTCATATGAAAAAGGGGGTTGAGGTCAAAACCAAATAATCATTTAACACCAGACAACATAGCAAAGCTGGATCCTTGACTCACTTTTTCACCTAATACCAGTAGTCGCATGGATCAATGTCAAACTCGGTGCTTTATCGATTGTCAATGCCGACACAAGTCTCAAATGCAACTACCTCTTTTTGTCTCTTTCAAGAGGGAAAACTAGCACACTTCGGAAAAAAAATTCAATCCATGGCACATCCACATAGCTATCAAATATGACTAAAATTGAAAAAACATATGTTGGAGGGTAAGGGGGTGAGCTTCTTGAATTATACAAAATTTCTTCAACAATTCAAGTGCCCCATTGGCAAATATTGCCTCAATACATAAGTTTGAGGTGAGCATCGTGCTAGCTCCAACTGCTATAAGAAGCTCAAATTCCAATTGTTTCTTGTCTACTGTAATTGAATAGTTACTTGTTGACCCTGCATCAACACTACATGTGATAGATCAATAATTCAAGTGCCCCATTGGCAAATATTGCCTCAGTCCATAAGTTTGAGGTGAGCATCATGCTAGCTCCAACTGCTATAAGAAGCTCAAATTCCAATTGTTTCTTGTTTACTGTAATTGGATAGTTACTTGTTGACCTTGCATCAACACTACATGTGATAGATCAATATAGGGATTTTAAATGCCACTCATTGTGATTATGGGCGTACCTTCTGTCACAAAAAAATGTATGGGCTTAGAGAATGACTCTTTTGTGGAACTATTCAAAGAAAAATCAATGCAAGTCCTCAATAATCTCCATTTCTTTACAATTGGCATTGCATCTCTAACATTCCTTAAGCAAATGTTGAAAATCTTGGCTTTGTCCATCTTCCCAAACACTATATTGAGAGTTTAAATCAGTTGATAAGAAATTCCATAATTTCTTTTTGAACTTTTGCATGCATAGGTTTATCAATTATTGTCGCAGTTGTCCTAGATCCCCAAAAAGATAATTGATCTCCCACTAAAAGGAACAATAAAATATTTTGGAAATGTTGAATGAAGTCCAATATCTATTTGTGTCAATATTATTTTCCCTATAAAACTCGTCTCATCAATAAGGATATATTTGACATGCTTCCTCTCTTGTAAGATAATTAAACATGCTCCTTGTAAATCTATCATGTCGTTGATTAGTATATGAAGCGCAAAATGAACTATTGATGGAGATGCGTTGAATGTTGCAACACTAGTATGGGCCAAAAGAAGCAAGAAGCTCTTCTCAAGAGAAGACTCAATTTTTTGGGCCATTTTAACAGCTCCAATCAAGTAAGACTTCGTACACACAATGCCTTGGATACTTCTATTGCAATACTTGCATGCCACCTTTTCCTCTATAATGATCAAGGATAATAGCATATGTTATTAAATAATTTATCCCCAATGTGTCAAATTAATAGATGTTTGCATGGCTATAAGGGACAATTGCGTTCAAGTGTCACAACAAAGATATGAAATTCATTGCGAGATTTTAAGTGTAAGCAACTACAAAATTAGAATTCCAATTTTCCATTACATCATAGTCCCTACGTCCAAGCATATCAAACTTATTGAGATTTATATGATTAGACCTATGCAAACATGTGATTATCTCCCACTCCTGCTCCCTACAATCACTCAAAACATTTTGAACTTCATATTCAGATTCAACAAGATTCTCCGGAAGAATTCGATTATGATCAACATGCCAACTATTGTATTCAAAGTTTCCCCGATTTTGTATGATATCTTTTATTTTTGTATGATTTTGTATGATATATTGGCTTATACAATACCAAATTAGACCAACAAAATTCCATAAACTTATCATTTATGCAAACAGGAACCAAGGGAAAACAAGGTCTTATGTGTACAACAACTACCTTGCTCATTGCACTAACAGTAGTGAGGTGCTCTAGTATGGGGGAGATGTTGTCACGTAACGTTACAAAAATAAAATAAATTATATGTCAGCTAAAAAAGATAAATTTAACAAAATAATAAAAAATAAAATAAATTATATGTCAGCTAAAACAAATAAATTTAACAAAATAATAAAAAATAATATAAAAAATGCATGGCATCTCTAAAATAAATAAAAACTTAAAACCAGCATAGATGCATCTTAAATCCGGATTTATCAAGCACCGAGAGGAATCCAATTTCTTGATATTCAAATTTTTTCTTGACATGTAAAACAATTATATCAAAAAAGAAACTTAAATCTCAAGAAATTGGATCCCTCTCAGTGCTTGATATATCCAGGTTTAAATTGATATTGATACCCATTTATCATCATGGCAATGTGTTTCATATGACCATGATCTCACAACATCTATCAAAGGAAGGTTTGCCATCTCCATAGGTCTATTAGTATACGCATCAACAAGGGACACCTCGATGTCAATGTCACATGTATCGAATTGGACTTGTTTGAAAACCTTCTCTCCAACATTCTAAACCACGAATCCATAGCTACATTCAAGTTGAGGAAGCTCTAGCAACATATGTCACATCTCCTCCACTCTAATGTCCTCGTCAACAATTTTCTCACATAATTAGGCCCTGTATGAACTTGTCGGTTCATTCAAGTTCTCAACAAGAGACATACTCATCAACATATCATGGTAGGTCCTCGATCTTTTTTTCTTCTTTTGATGCACATTTTCCTATTAATTAATGATAACATTGGCAGCCAACCATGAGGACGACCCCACCACCAATGTTGATAGTGATGCCTTCACCTGCTTTGTTATCAAAATTGACAAGGCTAGAGGAGACTACTACCAAAGGGAGGAGGATGCAATAACTATTCCTATTGATTATATGAGCAAGATATAACCAATTACTTAGGTCTGCATGTGTTTTCTTCATAGCTACTTAAACTTCAAATAAAACATTAAAAACCACTCTTCTCTTTTAGGAATCTAAGTATTTGACATTTGGTTGAGCAAACTAGGGTGTAAATTGTGATTCTAAATCTTGAATTGAATGTCGAACACAATTGTAGATTGCACCAATCTTCCTTTAGTTAGATGTATCAAAGGACAAGGCTTCATAGATGAATACCTAGCTCACTGAGAGTTTCATTGCAAGCATGGTCCAAGTCCAAGTCAGCTCTAGGATGAGATCACGACTCTCACTTCTATACACTATTTGTTGGTGCTAATCAAATAATTGGTCTATTTCATTGCATGAATGCATGCAAGGTCCAAATCCAAGTTAGTCTCGAGATAAGACCACAACTCACTTCTATTCACTATTCATTGGTGCTAATCAAATAAATGTTGTAGTTGGTATACAACTTACTAACTAAGGATTCTGATTTTGAAGATCTAAGAGTGTGTATATTTTAAGATAGAAGAACATATAAATTCTATAATACGTTAAATTGATCATAAACAAAGAAATAAATTGAATTTTTGTTTAACTTCCAAAAAAGGGGGTTGTGTTGAAGGTAAAGTTTTGCTTTTCTTTACACAATGCAATGCAGAGATGTGTTATTTTATATATTTGCTTTGGTTTTCTACATATTTTTGTAGTTGGTAATTTAGGACTTCTAGTTGCTTGCTAAAATACCACTCTAAAGTCAATCCTTGNTGTGGTAGACTTTAAATATCGTCAAAATGTCCTTTAATAACAAGGATACAAATGTCAGTAATTTTGAAGATGTAACAAGGCAAGTACATGAACGAGTGAGGTGATTGGCAAGCAAAGGGAAAAACAAGAAGAATAGAGACAAACAATATATGGTCTCACCAAAAATGTCTTTTGGATCAAATGATTGAAGAGCAAATGGAAGAACAAGCAAGATGGAGGTGTGAACAAGATAGGGATTATCACTTGAGACAATTTGAGTAGGGTGATATTGAAGGGGAAGAGCAAAGAGAAATGTATCGTGAGCGATACAAAGGATATGTACAAAATGAAATTGAAGAACAATATTTAAAACATAGAGACATTTGTGTGAGGGTAGATAAAGATGAACATAACTATGATAATGAAATTTTCCCAAGATTATGAGGCAAATTGAAGGACAATCTCAAACAAAAATTAATGTTCAACCCAGTCAAGAAAATGTTTGGAGATAGAATAATGTTTTAGTAATACATGATGACCCTATTATTTCACATCAGATCTTTTGTAATATGATTACCAAGATGGCTCGTATTCAAATGTGTTATTTGTGGCAAGACTCGTCTGTTGGAATCCAAGTAATGCTAATTAATATTGGTTCAACGCGCAATAGTTGTGAAAACCTTATGGACCCTAGCATGCAACCTTGACTGCTTGGTATTCTAACACAAGTTGAAGAGATGTTGATAGTTGTGTTGCTCTAAATTTGTAGGTTATCCCTGCAATAGGTGTCCACAAATACAGAGGACAAAACCAATTTTCCACAAGAGAAATGATGCAAATGGCCCTCTGATCGATTAAGGAGTTAGATTTAATGATTGTTGTGTAAAAAATAAGGGCAACGGGGAACACGTTAAAATTTCATCATAAGAAGGTTAAGAGTATTAGATGCATTGTTGTATAACATCAACCATGATCCATATTATTGTGATGTTCAACTTGATATGCATGCACTCAAGGTATTACACAACACTATGACTAATGTTTCACATACGATTAATTTTGTGACTTTAACAAATATGGCCAGTGAAACAAATGTTGCAATGTTGGAAGGTATCCCAAATGTTGACAACATGTTAGATAATTGTTAAACATCTTCATTTGCTTCAAGGCCACCAAACGAAGATGAAAATTGAAACTATTCAAGCTTGGGCACATAACCTTGTTGGAGAGATGAATAAAAAATTTAGAGAATTGAGGGATGTAATTTCTTGCTTGCCATTAATTCATCTCCACTAAACAATTATAATATTGAGGAATTGTTTGATATTGCATTTCCAACATTGTTCCCGAGGGGCGGAGTGGATTGGTTAAAGTTGCAGATAAAAAATGTGCATTTTCATGAATACACAAAACACCTTCTTAAATATTGTGACAATAGGTTTCGAAAGTACCCCCTACTTTAGGTACTTATTACTTAATATACACCCTTATTGTTTGTTTATAGGGTTTCCTAACATCGAAGATGTCAATACACTTGACCCTTTGCAAGTTTACTTCTGTCTCTAGATTTCTATTTAACATTGTTCCCGAGGGGCGGAGTGGATAGGTTAAAGTTGCAGATAAAAAATGTGCATTTTCATGAATACACAAAACACCTTCTTAAATATTGTGACAATAGGTTTCGAAAGTACCCCCTACTTTAGGTGCTTATTACTTAATATACACCCTTATTGTTTGTTTATAGGGTTTCCTAACAACGAAGATGTCAATACACTTGACCCTTTGCAAGTTTACATCTGTCTCTAGATTTCTATTTAGAGTTTTCTTTTAGTATGATATCATATTTCTATATTTTGTGCTTGATTTTCATTTGTGCTTGCTTTCTAAAGAATATCTTCCAATATTTTCTTCTAGTTTCCAATTCTAATATTTACCTTCTCAAGATGGAATTCTACTTTTCTAATCATTTTCCCTTGACATTTTTTCTTTTCCTTATGAAGTCGAATTTCAACAATGTCCATCGGTCTCTTTTGATCCTCTTTAATCCTTTCTTGTAATTCTAACTTGAGTTTATTTACTTTTAGGGATTCTTTCACCTTTGTAGAAATTTCTTCCTTAATTTTTTATCCTCTTTAATCCTTTCTTGTAATTCTAACTCGAGTTTATTTACTTTTAGGGATTCTTTCACTGTCGTAGAAATTTCTTCCTTAATTCTTTTGGCAGTCTCTTCCTCAATATTCTTCAACTCTACCTCTATCCAATGTCTTTTCTTTTGTTGTTTTAAACTCTTAACATATTTAAGGAGGGTTTGATTATGATTTCATAATTTGGTTATTTATTCACCATTTTTGTCCTTTGTCAAGTTGGTTGATTTCCCTTCTTTCGACTCCTTAATTTTCTTAAAAAGGATTCTAGATTTTGTGCTTGATTTTCATTCGTGCTTGCTTTCTAAAGAATATCTTCCAATATTTTCTTCTAGTTTCCCATTCTAATATTTACCTTCTCAAGATAGAATTCTACTTTTCTAATCATTTTCCTTTGACATTTTATCTTTTCCTTATGAAGTTGAATTTTAACAATGTCCATCAATCTCTTTTGATCCTCCTCAATCCTTTCTTGTAATTCTAACTTGAGTTTATTTACTTTTAGGGATTCTGTCACCTTCGTAGAAATTTCTTCTTCAATTCTTTTGGCAGTCTCTTCCTCAATATTCTTCAACTCTACCTCTATCCAATGTCTTTTCTTTTGTTGTTTTAAACTCTTAACATATTAAAGGAGGGTTTGATTATGATTTCTTAATTTGGCTATTTATTCACCATTTTTGTCCTTGGGCAACTTGGTTGATTTCCCTTCTTTCAACTCCTTAATTTTCTTAGAAAGGATTTTATTAATATCTTACAATCTCAAATCTATTTCCACAAATTGTGCTAGTCTCATCTAAATTCTTTTTGAAATTCTTACAATGATTATTTTGGTTGGTTTACATTCCTTTTTTTACCACCCATTTAAGAATAAATGTTCAAATTCACTACTTGTAAGGTACAATGTCTTTCTTATGTCAACAAGTTTCCAACAACTAGTTTCCATTTGGTTCTCCATTGAAGATAGGCTCACCCCTCTTTGTTCTTATAAGACGTTTAGGCCTAATTTCAAAAGTTAACATTCAACAGACGTAACTTTCACTCCTTCAAATTCAAAACTAAAGCAATAGTATCCAACTGGATTTATTCTTTAAAATGCTTCGAATACCACCTTGATATGATTTTTGGTAGAGTGGTATGGAGATTTTACAAGTTATTAGAAATCTCAACAAAATTAAGGTCAATCCTAATACTTCAAATCTAAATATCGCTTTGATTCTCGAGGAGAGAGAATAGACTCCAAGAAGGATAAAAAGCCAAGTTTTTTCAACTTCCTAAAGTTAATATTATTAAAGTTAAAATATTGTGCAATCCCATTTCATGTAACCTAGAATGTGAGACCCAACAATTGGCATTTTAATACAAACATGGAGACACTATCATGAGACAACAAGACATATATCCACTAGAAACTGTCAAGGTTGTGAATATTTGTAGGTGAAAGGTTAAAGACATTAGATTAAAATTTAATCTATAATGATTCCGAGTATAAAGTTTGAAAACACTACCAAGATGTGTTTACAAGAAAGGTATCAATAATGAAACCAATGTCTAGCACTTGGAAACGTATGGAGTCAATTTTATTCCAACAATGAGGAATAACCAACAAAACATTTGCAAAGGCAACAACAAATATACTGAGGGTCAATTTGACCACGTTCTAATGTATATCTAGCAATAATTGTCATGCCAAGGGCCATAACATATTAGGTTGAATAAGAAATAGACTGGGTGTCAATTGCAAGACTAGCCATCGAACAACAAATATATGATATTGTGAGACAAAGCACAACTCTTTAGGAGTGATGCAAAAAATATAATTTTAATGAAGTGAAAACATTATAAAGTGCCTAAATAAAGCTATCTAGGAATTGTTGTGTTAGTTTTGAAGCACTAGTGAGGTAGGGTTTGACATCTCCAAGGGACAATCAACAAACTTGCGAATAATGCTCAATACTTGAAAAAAGTGTAGATGTGACATCCACAAAGACCCACAAGGGCACCAAAGATGTCAAGCTTTTGTTATGATTATCCTAACCCTGAGTGTTTCCTAACATAGGTATTCAATATTTGACATGACAATGTGGTGTTTGTCTAGATTCACCTTGTGGTCTTTAAGAATTGATTGGTTAGTATCCTGCAACTTTTGAAAGTATGTTCTACATCCATGTTTTGGAGGTCAACCTTCTTTTTCATTGTAGCTCCATGGTCATGATTCTCCCTTCCAACCTGGAAAAGCGAAATTCAAAATATTCATTCTCTTTGTGCCATGGACGAGTCTTACGAGGCCTTTACCAAAGGAGTATTTTGCTTATTACCTCTAACCATGAGGGCCAATCACATTGTTAGGATGGATGGGGATAAAATTGGCTATAAAATTAAAACCACTACTTCAAAATCTTCTTGAAAACTGAAGTATCAATCAAACACATGAAACACATATACTCTTGGTCAAAAGACCAGGCAAAACCCCAACCCTGAGGAAAACCCTAAGAAGAAGATTTCTCAGTAAAGAAGAATACTAAAAAAACTTCAATACACTGAATTTTTTAAACACTCACTGACAAAATTCCAAACATTAATTTCAGCAGCACTCTACCTCGAAAATCATGCCAAATAGCAGTTGTACGACTGTCCACACGTGCTATAACTATACTTTTTGTTGTACTTTCCAGGCTCAAAGTTCATGCCCACACGTGTCTGCAATAAATGTTGTATGGCTGGTACAGTCTGCAATAAATTATGCTATCACTTTCTTGGGATTCGTGCCCACACATGTAACTGCAATTAAGGCGCCAGGTACTATTGTATGGTTTCTACAGGCTGCCTGGGGAACCATGTTGTTCTTATCTTGGAACTTGTGCCACCTATGCTAGGGTATCTTCTTTCTCCTTCTCTTTCCTCCTTCCTCTTTGATGGTGTGTGTCTTCACAATGTCCTTTCACTTTGTCTTGTACTTCAAATTTGTAACTACATTCCCTAACTACCCTAATCTAGGGTTGAGAATTAATTACAAGATCAAGGGTCATCATTAAAACTCACTTTTAATAATTAAATATATCAATTATTAAATACATCACTTAAAGTGACCCACTTTATAAAGTAAAGACAAAAATCACTTTATTTATGTAAAAGACACCTTTTACATAAATACAAAGGACAAAGTCTTTGCAAATCCTTCTCATCACACTAACACCAAATTTATGAGAAAGGACCTTCAGAGTTATCTTTTTCCAACACTCCCTCCTAATGAGGAAGGTCCACAACACCATTTGCATCTCCACCTCTAACTCCTAAAATAACTCCCTCTTGCTCTTGAATCTCTCTCAGATACAACTGCTCAACTCCACACTAGAACACTGAAGCTTGAAACTCGACCTGAGCCTCATCCACTTGCTCATCACCACCATCACGGAACGGGTTGAGTCTCCTGCCAATGCTTTGGAGAGAACCACTCTCCTCGACAGA
Organism: Pseudotsuga menziesii; assembly: GCA_001517045.1. Lineage (NCBI taxonomy): Eukaryota > Viridiplantae > Streptophyta > Pinopsida > Pinales > Pinaceae > Pseudotsuga > Pseudotsuga menziesii. The sequence goes on from LPNX010347362.1 coordinate 243,091, forward strand.
AGAAATGTAACTCATATGTCGATCAGGTGCTTCTCCTACCCCACCCAAGAAAAAATTGACATTAATATGAAAACTTCTCATTCACACATTTTTGTCAAACACTTGAACATCTAGGGTTTTAATAAAAAAATTACTCATAAATTTAAAATCAAAACCACCACTTCAAGATCTTCTTGAAAACTGAAGTATCAATCAAACACGTGAAACACGGATATTTTTGGTCAAAAGACCGAGCAAAACCCCAACCTCGAGGAAAACCCTAAGAAGAAGATTTCTCATTAAAGAAGAATACTCAGAAATCTTCAATACACTAAATTTTTCTTTCAACCCTCATTGACGAAATTCCAAACATTAAGTTCAGCAACACTACCCAGAAAATCGTGCCAAATAGCAATTGTACAGTTGTCCACACGTGTTGTACAAAACTATACTTTCTTCTGTACTTTTCAGCCTCGAAGTTTGTGCCCTCACGTATCTGCAATAAATGGTGTACGACTAGTATAGTCCACAATAAATTATGTTATCACTTTCTTGGGATTCGTTCCCACATGTGTGACTACAATTAATGCGCCAGGTACTGTTGTATAGTCTGCGCCAGATACTGTTGTATAGTCTGTGTAGGCCGCCTAGGGAACCGTGCCGCTGTTCTTCTCTTGGAATTTGTGCCACCTTTGCTAGGGTATCTTCTTTCTCCTTCTCTTTCCTTCTTCCTCTCTAATGGTGTGTGTTTTCACAATGTCCTTTCACTTTGTCTTGTACTTCAAATTTGTAACTACATTCCCTAACTACCCTAATCTAGGGTTGAGAATTAATTACAAGATCAAGGGTCATCATTAAAACTCACTTTTAATAATTAAATACATCACTTAGAATGACCCACTTTATAAAGTACAAGGCACAAATCACTTTATTTATATAAAAGACACTCTTTAGATAAATACAAAGGACAAAGTCTTTACAAATCCTTCTCATCACACTCACACCAAAATTATGAGAAAGGACCTTCAAAGTTATCTTTTTCCAACAGTTCCAATACTCCAAAACTTCAATATTTTTATCTTAAACTGTCAAAAACACTTTCACCAATATATTTTCCTCTACTTCATCTTTCCAATGGCTTTTGAATCACCTCAATAAGACCTTCGAATTAAAGGTTATGGCAGTTTTAAGTTCATATACCTTCCCTTGTTCTATAATTGTTTTGAAAGCCAACATAGTAACTAATGTTTCTCCTAAATTTTTATGCCACTAAGTCTGAAATTTTGGCATGTAAAAACATGATATGTTTGTTTCACACTGCCACAAATCTCACTAAATCTTGATGGGACAAGGAAAAGGCATGATCAATGTGCCAAAACTTGCTAAGTTTCACCCTTATTTGGAGAGTGAAGTGCATGGATGATAACTCCGTCAATTTTGCATCAACATAGGAAATTTTTGGACCTATAATACCCTAATCTTTCCTCTATCCAATGACAACAATTTCACTCCAATAGGACCTTGCACTATTTAGATATGACATTTTTAGTAACTTTTATTATATTTAGGCAAATTTCAAGACTTTACATTTTTAGTCACTTTTATTATGTTTAGGCAAATTTCAAGACTTGGCGTAGGTATTAACTTGTATGGACTATAACTCCAAAATTCCGATGCCTCTACTAATGAAATTTGGACCAAATATATTTCGATTTGTCCACCAAGCCTTCAAGCCTCACTTGATTTGGAGTTACCTAACATAAAATATAGAGAAAATAATTCAGGGTATTGTTGGAAGATGCCAAAACCAAGAAGTGTCTGCTATGATACCAAATTTTATGGAACAAATAGACAAATAAACATAGAAAACACCCAATTCAATGATGCCACACCTAAATGAGGTGAATGTGTGAATGAATAAGAAGCCTCTTTGAGGGATCAACCTCCTATAACAAGATATTCGAATGCACAACACCAAATGATTATTCAAATGAGTCCCTTGATATATGTATAGGAGATAAAGAGGGTTAGAAGGCACATACAATAATAATCCCACCTAATTATAATAATCTCAAATGGTGTGATGAATTATCTCCAACATCTTGATGAATAAATACAATATTATTTTTCAGTAATATATAGGTAAAATTATTAATTTTCCTATAGTTGGAACATTGTTTGGAAAATTTAAAATAAAAAGGAACTCAAGTAGCGAAGGAGATTGTGAACAATGATATGTAGGCTCATTGTATGTGAAGATGTTTTGTAGGAAGAGTAAACAAAAAAATAATTGTGAATATGCTGTTGAGATAACTTTGCAAACAAATATTGCAAATGATGGCTAGTAGTCTCAATGAAAGGTTGTTATTGATGATTTCTTGGATGACTAGTTGCATTAAAGATAACCTTGCAAATGATGGTGGTAGTGACAATGAAAGGTTGTTATTGGTCATTTCTTGGATGACTAGTTTACATTAAAGCTAACCTAAAAAGGAGTTCCAAGTGGACCTCATAATAGAGGGATCTTTTTGGATGTTTAATCATGATATCCCTTGGCAAGGCTTTGAATTCTACTTTCAATACAAGATGATTATAAACTAGTAGAAACAACGATGATGGTTGCTTAAGTTAATTTGGTATCAAGTTGGGAATTCTACTTTCAAGTTTCCACACATGGGTAATGTCAAAGACCAATAGAAAGTTTTAGAATGATAAAGGGTAGATTTGTAGTTGACTCCTAATTGAACAAAATTTTGTGTTGAGTGGTATTGATACAAAAAATGTTATTTTTTAGAATATTTGTGCGTTGCTAGGGGGGAGAGGGGGTGTTGGCATTAGAAGGAAGGAAAGAAATTCTCTTAATGTCCACAAATGAACAATGTAGCTTAGTAGGACTTAAAATCACATCCAACAAAATAAAAAAGAACTAGGATAGCAAGAACCTAGGAACTATAAAAATAGCTAAACACTAAAACAATGGGTACAAAGTGAACATTCCAAACATAGCAATATGGAACTACACCCAAAGATAGGTAAACCTACACTAAAAGACCCAAGTACATGTACAAATTTTCTTTTAAGGAAAACCAAGAAGAAATCAACGTGGTCATATGCATGTACCAATGCTCAAAGCTAAAGCAAAGAGACAAACATACAAATAATTATGAATACATGAGTGGGTTAGTCAAGTCAATGCTAAAGTGTTGGTAATATGTTACCAACATACAAATAATGTCCTTAGGTGGTTAAATCATTGTAACTATATTAAGGTTTTATAAATGATGTAATAAGAGTATTTATGTTTTGAAAGAGTGGTATAGGTGTTTCTGTTCATGGGAAGCATATTGAGGGTTGGCCCTATGATGTACTTTGGATGCAATACTAATATTATTCCTCTAAGGACATTCTCAAGCTTTGTATTAGTAACTTTACAATGGTTGATAGCAACACTAGCTCCTCTTTTGTTTTGGTGCAAAATAGTTTCTCTTCTTCACAAAGTAGCACCCACCTCTATTTCTCTATCTAGAGTTTACATCTTGTGTTTACCCCTGATATTTTTATCTTTGTCTCTACTTTCACTTCTTTTTAGCCTAGGAGTTGTCATTGGCACTCCCACAGTGCCATCATGACATGTATTTTATCTCTATTTCTTTGTCTAGAGTTTCAATCTTATGTTTACCCCTTTATATTGTTATTTTTATCTTTAGTTCTACTTTTTTTTGGTCTAGAAGTTATACGTTTGACGCTCCCACATTGCCATCGTGACATGTGTTTTCTAGTACCATTGACCTATTTTGGTCATTTGTGGACATCGATAAAATTTGTCCCTTTCTTTTTAATAAAAACCAATGAATAATGGCTCCCTTGGTTAACTACTTCCCATTTAACCTTGCAATATTCTTCTCATTGGTGTATTTGGTTTCTAGCATCGATACATAAACATCTCTTTACCTAAAGATCTACTATGAAACGTTTGCATATTTATGTATTCCTAAAAATAATTGGCTCTTTTAATACAACTTGCTTGATTCCCATCTCTTATTCTTATATCTCACACTATTTATCTTCAGAGATTTTGCATGAAGAGAAGATAAGAGTGCTCACAAATTGATGCTCACCATTAGAGAGATTATTATAAAGTTGTGCATATGGAAGATACTCATTTGTAATTAACAATTCAATCGTTAAATTATTGTCTCATTCTGAGGCCAATGTCCACAATGATTTATTCAATCGCTCCATAGTGTTCTCTAGCAAAGATGCAACAATAAGAAGAGATTTAGTTTCAAATCAAGAAAACAATACTTCACCAGTAGAACATGCACAAATGGAGTGTCAATATCCCATCATTGTTTGACCCCCTTCCACTACCTATTTGCAAGAATCCAATTTCATTGTGTCCTTACTTTAGCTCATTCTCGAAAAAATCAACACGTATTACCAAAATTCTTTGAATGATACCTTCAAATATTCAATCTTTGCTTTTCCAACATCACTTCATTTTGCAAAGCCTTGGTTTCAATTTGTTTCTCCATATTCAACTCCTCCAAGTTACTTCCAATCTTATCATTTTCAACCATGCTCTATTTCAAGGCTTCCTTCATGGTTTCACTCTCAATTCAAAAGTAGCTTTCACCTTCCCAACTTTAGCATATGTTGTATTACAATTTGATCTCGTTTATTCAACTAAAACAATTTTGTTTTGAACTATGTTGACCCCACAATATGCCCATAATGCACATATGGGGCCCCGTTTTTTTGTAGAAGCTCCTTCTTTCTAGGATCAATATCGAAGCTTTAACTTATAGACCAAACCCACCCACATCGATACCCTCACTTTCCATATCATCATACATTTTTGTGAGTTGGCATGAGTTCGACTACTTCTCTAAAGGTGCCTAGTTGACATTTAACAAGTGAATCCTAGTCTTATGACAAGTGTATTTTCCTCACCATGTGCGAAGTGGCATATGATCATTCATCTTTTCTAGGTCTTATTCTTATGATTGGTCTAAGCCAACATCATCGCAATTGTAGCCAGATTCAAAGTTCAAATAATATTTCATTTGGTTGAAACATGATTCCTGTTAACACAAAATCTACCCCAAGGAGGCAGCTCCAGTATATTAAAGCATCCAATAAGCAGGTGCTCAAGAATGGCTAGAAAAAATCACATCAAACTGCTATTTTACAAAGGCTGCAAGAGACATCTAGTGATTTGAAAAGGTAAGGTACCAATCACTCTTACAGCGTAGAAATTGATTATGTTCATAGAACATTCAAACTTTAAATAAGAAGCAGCTTTTCTTTTACTTCCTCAACTTTCAAGATGGGGCGATCCTCTTTAATAAACAATGATAGAAGACATTCATCTGCTTTCAGTTCCCATTATTATATTCTTAAGCTATGGAAGTTTTCCTGTTTTGCGTCAAAAGAGTCCTCCCGTTTCTGTTTTGCACGGAGGAAAAGGGCTGCAATTGTTATCCAAACTTATTTCCATATGATTGTAGCCAACTCAAAATACAAAAATATGAAGGCTATTATCAAAATTCAGAGAAATTGGCAAATGGTATGGAAAGCACAAAACTGGGAGATGTTTTCAGATTACAATTTACGATATAGTACAGAAGACCAAAAGTATATTCCATGAAATAATTTCTTACCATTGCAATCAAGCTTCATTTGTATTAACAGAAGTTCAAGATGAAAGTGAAACATTGAAAGATGATGTTGACAGTTGACACATCAGCCTCCAGAGCACTTACTTTATACAGGTAGGATTTCACCTTTAGAAGACGACCAGCTACTGACTGAGTTGGCTGAATTACTTTCATTAAGTACTGATAACAGGCAGGGAGGATTTCATCTTTCTAAAAGTGGCATGTCCAAAAGAACCTGGGGATTTCCATCCTCCATTACTGTGAACAGATGAAGAGTACTTTGGTTCGAATAGGATTTAATCGTCCAGACGGAAAGTAGAAAGTTGTGCATCAGTTGAAAAGGAGAATATGGCCTTCTTCAGAGAATTGGTAAACTTACTACCATAATGATATAATATAAGGAAGCTAGACTTCATGGAGATGGAGGACCGACCTACCAAGTAGTGTTAATTTTAGGACCGACCTGTAACTATTGATGTATGAGGCCAACCTGTATACCTCTGCTTGGGCTAAGCGTTGTTTTGAGGAAGCAATAAGTATAAATATAGTGGAGGTGATGCGCCTTTTGAAGGATTATTGTTACCTGATGATCACAGAGATCATATGCCACGTGGACAAGGATTACATGTTCATCTGGGGCTGTTCTTTGAACCATTTCACTATTGTCCAAGCACCAATCCTGTGCCTTATCTAGAATGCTTTCTACATGTAGATTATGGTGTTGTTTTGTGCATGGCTATTTCCATGAAAGATGATCAGTATGAGGATGCATTTACCAGAGGGAAAACAACGCTCATTCAGGTCCAGATCTACACCTTAATTATAATCTTTGATGAACATGCCTCTGTTTGAAACTTGCAGCTGTGTCTAGGAGAGATTGTACAAACTGATTGAAGACTGATTCATTGATGAACATTCTAGAGATGAAAGAGGAATCTAGGTGCACTACTTAAAAGTATTTTGGATGTTCTTTACATACATTTGAGGTGTCCTATTGAGGTGCATTTTGATTGTTTCTGTAGCCTATTTCCTGCATGCAGGCCGCACTATTGGGGAGGCACTTACATCCTTCTGTGGGCCTTTCTCATATGGCAAAACACAAATGTGCACTTCCCAGGAGGGACTCATCATCTCTATCGTTTAATTACAACATGCAGAATTTAGCAGCGTCTATCCAGTTTGTGTCTAATTGTAATGCAACCATGCATTCACTGCCTGCTGACTTCTAACCTGGGAAAAAGATGAGGTTGGATCTTTTGTAGGTGATTTCATGCAAAGAAAGGTGCACATGTTAATTCTTAGCATCTATTTTGAACTCGAGAGCAGGGTGCAACTAGAAAGAAAGTTATCTACTAATTTTGGAACAGCGATGTTCATCTCATAAATGCCATGTCTTTTCCGAGACTTGGCAGCATTCACATGCACCCAGACTTTGGGCAAAGATTCCATGGAAGCAGAAGCCTTTTAGAATGAAAATTTTTCATTTTAAGAGGGTCAGATCTATCGAGATTAATTTCATTTTAAGAGGGTCAGATCTATCGAGATTAATTTCATTTTAAGAGGGTCAGATCTCTTGAGATTAATTTCATTTTAAGAGGGTCAGATATCTTGAGATTGCATCTTGGGTTAATTGTAATTGCCAGAAGTCCTGATAATGAATAAAACTTGAGTGCCTGGTCCACATATTTTCGCTTTTTTCTTTGTATTGTATTCTATTGATTGCAGCTTGGGGATTTCTCGTTCTGTGTGATTAAGTTAGTTTCATGAGATTTTGTGGGTGTCCCCCACTGGTTTTAATGAAGGTGTTGCAAATCTCAGCGCTTGTTCTTGACCTCGAGGGCTTGTAGGGCAAAAGAATTTTCCACTAGATTGCAATTTTAGCAACCAGGATAAGGTTGTCTTTTCAGCGTTGACAGTGTTTGACTCACATTGCTCTGGTGAGAGATTCATCCTTTGTAGATGCCTCACTAGAACAATGGAATTTTCCATGGCCATATGGACACGAGCTCTTGTTTCTATTAGACTCCATGATCCACGGTAGACACTAGTCCTGTATATCGATCCATTGAATTGTTTGTTTTACCTGTATGTCATCTGCCTATTGACCCAATCCATGGATCATAAACAGAGATAGAGAAACCCCCCTCATGTTGGCATGAACCAACCCAAAGTGAGAGACTTGAGCATCGAGGTGACAATGCACAATGTGTCTATAGAGTTGCACCAAGTCTCCATTGACTACTACAGTGCATGTTTGGGTGTAAACAATTCTCATCCCTCTCTCATGCATCGATACTCATCATCGCAAACCTTGAGTAATTCACTTGCATCCGTTTAAGTCGAGCATCCATCTTCCCTTTCTTCATTGTGACGGTAACCATGGTTTCATCCAACCACAAGCGATTGAAGTGTGATGTTTGTGGGTAACCATGGTTTCATCCAACCAAAGGTTTTAAGGTAGAACTTTACTCTCTTCACCACGAAAGAAAGGTGTTGTTTGCACACCTGAAAAAGGAGGTGAGTAAGAAAATATTAGCCATTTCCCAATGCTGTGTGCTCTAACTCGTGAAGGGTAAGAGGCCATTTGCTTTGGAGTGTGTAACCTCGACTTAAAGGTTCTAAGTATATTTCACTTCCAAACCGAATGGAAAGGTTGTTCACTTTCATGTTGAGAGTGACTAGAGAAAGGTTGTTCTTAATCGCTTGAATCTGCATGAAAGGAAGGGTCCACTTGTACTCGAGTTTGAAACTGTGATCAATGCTCTAAGCATATCACATGTCTATAGCCGCTATCAATCACCTGTAGTTGGTAAGCATTGCGCTTAGTATAGACATATACTTGTTTCAAGTTGCTTATGCATGATAGGTGCTTTGGTTGAAAATTCATTTTGATCCTTATGCTTAACAAGGCTACTAGTAGCCTCCATTACTACCCCATCAGTTATCCTTGAGCGTGATCATTTACTAGGGCATCAATCTAGAAGTTGCCATGCTTTCTTGCTTACTTTACAAGTTTGCCATCTGTTTACAACTTTACACCATCCGAAGTATGCTCAAGATTGCTCATGCATGTGTTCTAACTAACAATTGTGCAATGGATGTGTAAGCACAAGTTTGAAAGTATCGGTCTAAAGAAGGCAACGAGGTCAAAGAGGAAGGAGACAAAAGAACTACTAGTGCCAAAGCTCAATCTAGTGTATAATGACATTGAGCCCAACATTAGTGTTCCAAATGATCAGACTTATACAAGATCAGTTCTAGTAGCAGTAATATGTCACCACTCTTAGCAAAGAAACCATCAATTATATGGTACATCTTTCTTAAATGCACAAAATCAAGGTAGTGGCGAAAATCTTCCCTATGTTGACGCTATACGATGGCTAGTTAGGTGAGCCAACAATAAGGAGCACATCATATATTTAGAAAATGGAAAGTGGATTGGTCCATTAGCACCCACATTGCAAACAATATACACAATATGTTCCCCGCAAACCAAGCTAGACATAGACTTTGTGCAAGTATTTGTAAACAGACATAATCCGATTAAGGTGATTGAGAGTTAGTGGGAGGGCCACAAGATGTTCCACAAGCACTCGTCCAATATCTATCCCATCGACAAGTTGAAAGAGCTAATGAGAGATTTGGTAATGCTAGTTAGCAGGTTGTATGTGGAAAGGAATTGCTCATGGTCACGTAAGCATTGGGTTCCTCTTATGCATCATGAAAGTAACCATATTCAACCAGGGAAAGATTCTCTTGAACAACATCAATAATAACTTAAAGAAATGCTTAGAGAACCTTGATGATCAGTTTTCTCAAATTCACATGGTAGCATTCTTGGCGGATGTTGTGTTTTATTCCCTTAACTTTGCGACATGTGGCATCCCTCACTTATGTCACTTCTAGTCCATTTTAAAAAATTATGCAAGTACAAGTACTTATTGTTAGAATTTTAATGGTTATATTAGATCTTCAAACATTTAGCACTATTTCATTATAACCATAAGCAATAGGATCACTGAACGAAAGACAACCGCAGTAAGACAAAAGAACACAAAGATTTTCCTCTAAGAAACCACAAGGGAGAAAACCCAACAACGTCTTTAGTATAGATTTTGTCACCAAGTGCAATGCCAAACCAAGATAAGATGAAACCCAAAGACAAAAGCAGCTACTTCTTCTCTCCAGCGACCCTCTTCTCTCTCTCTCTTGCACACTTGCTTGAGTGAGTAGTGTGTCCAAATGAGAGGTGCACCCTCTCTATTTATATACATCAAGTGAGTGACCTAATTTCCTAACAGAGCCGACTTGTTACTCTTTCTGGGCTGACTTGTCTAGGGAGACACAAAATAACATTTATAAAATATTTCTTGTGGGTACAATTGACTCGACTTACAACGAAAGGTTTACATTGATTCTTTCAAGTACATTTACATGACCAAGTATATCAATAACATCTCCTGAAGGAGGTACAACAATCAAACAACAAAAGTACAATAAGAATATCTTTCGAAGTTACAATCTTCAACACTTATATGAAGTGTTTTTGGATATGTTTTACGAGATTGTATTCAATAGGCCTTGCCCAAGATTTTCACAAGAAGCCTTACAAGTGATTGAGCCTATTGACAATTACTATTTGGATCCAGATGATAATTATATACACATTTACGAATGCACTTTGACCCCTCACATCCTACCTAAATAAGAGTAATCAATTTTGTTGTTTTCATCATGATTAGTTTGTGAGTATTGGCTTAGGAATGTATATTCATTGAGTTTATGCTTGTTGTTATTTTTCCTAACATGCACATGATTAATAAATGACTAATCTTGAATCCTCTGTTACTATAAACATGGTAAATTCGAAACTGTGCAAGGAAGGAAATGTGCATTTCAATTTCTAAACATCTTTACTAAATTCTGCTCTATGTGCCTATTTCTTCCTTAGATCTGTTTCATTTGGGAATTTTGTTTTATGTACACAACCATCAACAAATCTTATTCTAAAAAAGACAAAAAATGGTAATCCATCACAACAAGCTAGAGGGGTCGTCTTAACTTATACGTTGCAAGAGTACAATGTAATAATTATAAAAATCAAGTATCAAATGGGATTAGAAAATTCATTAATGAATAAAGGGATGGTTCCCTTTATTGAAGAGTCGTCACTTAGGTCGAGCATTGTTGAAATAAAGTGCCCAAATACTAGTGTACCATCTAACATTCATGCATTAATATAATATTATTTCTTTTGGGATATTTAATTTTGCACTTGTTACCCTTCATGTGGTATTAGAGTGAGCTTTGTCACCAATGGCATGTGACCTGAGTTTTCAAGGTCAATGACCCAACATTCAAACAATTTGTGATAATGAAATCCCATCATCTAAAGATGTTATTGCCAATATAATTCGAATATTTAGTTATAATAGCCATTCAACCCTCTGACCTAGCCTATACACTAATGTTGTGAAAGATATAACATGAATAGAGACAACGAGGAAAAGAAGAACAAAATTGCAAAGATTGGGAAAACAAAACGTTGGAAAACTAGGGAATTGCATAAGTGATTATCTTTGAATTCAAAGAGAGAGGTGGTGTCAAAAGACATTGTTACAACATTGAAGCACAAGTGAACATAGATCAACATATGGGATGAATGTATAGTAGATGTATGATAGACCGTTCCATAATATCATCTATATATACCAAAAAGTATAACCAACTCTCGCAAAATGAGGATGACTTAGTCCACTTTTATAACCATAGATGAGCTCAAGATCTTGAGTTCATGCCTCGACCTACGCACTAGTTAACCTAGTCAAGACCACCTTTAGTCAATTCAACCAACCAATTGACCACTGGATTGAGTAACCAGTCGGTCGACCTTCGACTATATCCAGAACAAAACCAACTAACTCTAGAAACTCCCTCGTAGGAGATTCAAGAAGAGAAATTATCTCTATACAAACCCCCATAATTACAACTACTTGAAGCCTAAGCATAACCTGAAGTTTCATGTCAATGGCTTTGTAAAGATATCAACAATCTGATCATTTTCCCTCCAATACAAGAGACACAACTTTCTCTTGTATGAATTTTGTGCTTCATTTTTCTATGAGCAACAAGGTTATCATCTCTACATGTATTGAACTTCGATTGCCACAATACACTGCAATGAACTCCTCAAAAGTAAACCCAAGCTCACCTATCAAGTTGTGAATCCACACAACCTCTTTGCCAACATTAACAACACCTCTATATTCATCATCTATGATCAATAAGGAAACAACCTCCTACTCCTTACAAGACCACACTATGAGTCCAAATCCAAGAATAAACACATCATGAAGTCAACTTCTAATCATATATGTCACCAACCCAATCATAATCAATATAACCAACCAACTAGTTCACATTCACAACAATACTTTATATCAAGCTTCAAGTCTTTTTTTGTCAGATCCTGCATGAACTTAGGGAACACACTAATAGCTAAGGAAATATCAAGTCAAATGTGGGTTAAATAAAGTTAGATAACCAACGAGTTTCATGTAGAGAGCAGTATCGACTTTTGAAGAATCACATTTCTTAGCCAACGTCACTCCTTACTGATTTGGAGTAGCACAACCTTACAATGGTCATTTTGGAATCTCTTCAATAGATCCAAAACATACTTAGGTCGAGAGATAATGATACCATCATCCATCTACAAAACTTTGATACCCAAAAGAAATGCAACAAATCAAGCTCATTCATTTCCAATGTATCTATAAACTTATCCTTAAAACCCAAAGTCAAGTTAGCAAAACCACCAATAATGACCTAAATCTTCAACATACTATGAAACCATCAAAATATCATCATTTAAATGTAAGACATAAATATTGCTATCTGATTTACAATGCTTGAAACCACGATTGAGGGAGAGCTTATCAATCTTCCCATAGCATGCCATAGGGGCTTGTTTCAAATCATGCAAGGATTACGTTAGTCGACAAACAAGACTGCCATCCTTCTCAATGCTTGGGGATTTCTTCATATTTTAAGTGAACCACCATGTAAAATTACACTCTTAACATCCATCTGATGTACCTCCCATCCAAAACGAGAAGCAAGGGAATAAGTTAAATAAAATCTGTCTTTACGACTGGGGCAAAGATCTCACTGTAGTCTTCTTGGTAAGAAAAGCCTTTTGCTACCAAATGAGCCTTATGTCTCTCAACAACACCTTATGTGAATTTAGTCTTATAGACCCATCGACATTTAACCACATTCTTCCCTTGCAATCAGGAAACCAATTTCCAAGTCTATTTTTTCATTAAGGACTTGTAGCGTTTGGCCATAGAGTTCTCCCATTCAAGTTGACCACGTGCATATGCATATGCATGGATAGAATGCCTTTAGCACAAGTTCCATCAAAGCAACACCACCACGTTGTTTATATTCTCTAGTTTTCCTAGAGTCATTTATATTCCTTGCATCAACACCAACAACTTCAATTGTCTTAGCCGCCCACCCAAAAATACCCACGTCTCTTGTAGGAGTTCCTACAAAGAGTTCACCATGAGAAGCCATAGTCGAATAGTCAAGTAATTCATTATTTGCCCCTCTACTAAAGAGGGTAGACCACAAGTCAAGTCAATTGCGTAAGTTGATTGCTCGATCAATAAGCTAGTTGCCACACTAGTCAATGAAATCTATAGATCACTTTATCTGGAATCTCTCGTAGATTCAAAAGGATCACTACTTCAAATGCTAGAAGAGGAGTTCAACAAGGTAACACCTGAAGTCTAGTCATCAAAGACAACATCCCTCTTGCAAACAACTCCCTATTTGACTAGATCAAATAACCTATAAGCTTTCGACTCATCAAAGTAGCCCACCATAATACAAGCATGACTCTTCGCATCTAGTATATTATACTTATCATCTGGAATACAAGCCCACATGTTTTGATATCTACGAATGATACTAAGTTCCTTCCACTCCATTTCTTAATGGGTGTCATATCCCATATAAACTTGGTCGAAATCACGTTCAAAAGATCATTTGAGCCATAGACTAGTCGGCATATCTTTAGGCTAAAGCAAATACCTTTCCATTTTTACTATTGTTCTATTCTTCCTTTCAATGACACTATTCCACTAATGTGTGTAAGGTACAGATATATACAAAGAGATACCATTCTATGACAAATAGCTCTCCAATGCCTTGCTCACTTATTCTCCTCCATTATTAGATCTTAGACATTTCACAAATCAACCATATTGAATTCCAATGAATACCCTAAATTCCTTGATCCTTTCAAAGGCATGGTCCTTATTCTTCAGAAATATATACTTCGAAAAATAATCAACGAAGGTCAAAACATACCTTGCAAAATCATTATGAATATGGTCTAGTTAAATCTTTTCCCTTCGTGACTTTTGTTTGTCAAATGCAAACTAATGATGCTTTCAAGGCATACACTCTTCACATACATCATCAATAGGTACTACCCTAGGGAGTCCATTAACCTTGGTAAACTTGACCATCAATTTCATGTTTTGGAAATTCAAATGTCCAAGTCTCATGCCAAATTCTACTTCCATTGTTGGTCCTAGCTATCAGTGTAGTTGATCCTAGATCCTGCTTAGGTAAGTCATAAAACTTATACAATCTATCATTAGGGTCAAGAATATCCTTAACAACAACTACTAAGTCACTGTCAATATCGTTCACAACAAACCTATCATGATAGAATTCAACCTTCTCACCAGTGTGGGCAAGTTGGGGTATAGACAACAAATTGGCACTCAAACTTGGTACATGATACAAATTAGTGATTACACCATTCTGGCATGCAATCCTACCACAACCAACAATTATAAGTGCATAATATTCCACAACAAAATTTATGTCTTTTGTAAGTGCATACTCTTTTGTGACAAATAGTGTATCTTCTACATCCTTATTCAATGATGAAAGAGAGAAGTATCCTTATCCATATAATGGGTACAACCATAATTGACTATCCACTCACTTTTAGAAGTGTGAGAATGCAATGTATAGGAAAGTGTAACAAAAAAAAATATAGTTATTTCATTTACCTTCTAAAGTTGATGTCGTAAGTAAATGGATCAATCATTCGACACCCCACCTACAAGCTTTTTTACCTTTTCCTTAAGATCACCAATCTGGCAACAAATCTTTTTGACATGTCCTACCTTTCTATGGTATTGATAGGTATTTTTCCTCTTATCTTCCTTTGTTGGTGGCTAATTGCCATGCTTCTTGTCGATCTAGTCAACACAATCCTTACCATGGTAACCTTCATGATCTTTCTCCCAATTGCATCCATGACCTCTTCCAATGTAGTTATATCAAACCTTTTCCCTTGAGAAAATGCGTTTGTTGCTTATTCTCAACTTTACCTCCATCAAGCAACTTTCCGTATACCCTAATTTGCAAATCACTGAAAGAATCAAAGGTATAGTTCTTAATGTCTTCTTTTCTAGAAGCCCAACTAGCATGGAATGTCGAACGAAAAACATAATAGGGTGTCTTCAGATTCATCAAAATCGATTATATAAGTTGACTATTCTTCTTCGCAAAATCCTTTCCACATTCACCCAACTTCAACTATAGCTCCCTCACACGAACCAAATATTCTTCAATCCTATTAAACGAGAGAGGGTTAAGAGATAATAACTCTTTCTCAATCTGCATAATTTGACTTTTATTGATCCTATCAAACAAATCCTTCAATTTCTTCAAGACTCAATTCAAATAGTCGATCCCACTTGTATGAAAACGAATTTCACTAGAGATGTAAGACATCACGACTCTTACAACCTCGTCCTTCTTCCCACTAATAATGAATTTGTCGTGCTCATCCTTAAGGTCTAGAACCACAGTCTTTGTGAATGCCAAAGAACTTTACTCATTAATAGCATTTGCATATCTTGTCACCACATGCCATTGACTCTTGCTTGGAACTCACAATCACTTTGCAAACTCTATCCAATCTACAATTCTAAACTTGAGTCAATCTACTTCAAAAATCTGACTCAAACATGAGTGTATATACACCAATGTCCTCTAAATTAACTTGTAGAAAAGCAGTCTAGATCTCAAACTGCTAGATCTAATTCGATGTTGCAAAACCAAGGAATTGAATAATTGATTAATTATGAATTCCAAGAGAGAGATGTGGTGTCAAAAGACACTGTTACAAGACCTACCTGTCAAACTTTGACTATCTCCAAAATGACATCGACAGACTCTAGAAACTATAGGGTTGGGAAGTTCCTTTTCTTCTAACAGATGAGATAAATTTGAAGAAAACAGAAGGGTAGTGAAAATCAAGTATCAAATAACATATCTAAGAAAAGAGGGAGACATTGCACTATACTCAATTTCATTGGTCATCCTCGAATGGGATCTCAAATATAATAAGCAAGGTATGCAAAAAATCCAAAGACAATAAAGATAATCGAGGAAGCTGAAAACAACAAATCAACCAACTCAAAATTTGCTTAGGAAAATGGCATACTCCAATACAAGGGAAGCTTGTATTCACTCAACCTATCTGGATTCAAAATCCAAGTCTTAAAATTTTCCATACTATTATAAGCCTTGTACAACAATTGAATAAGGTGATAGATTTTTTAATACAACAATATAGTTTCCCTTTATTTGCAGCAGAACTAACAAAGATCACCAAGATCACCGAAAGAATGACCAATGCACAAAAAACAAAGATACAAAGATTTATCTTAGAGAAAGCCTCTCTAGGGAAAAACCCAACAATCTTTCTTACTCAGAGAATCAAATTCAAGATACAATGTACAAGTATGAGATATAAGATAAACCAAATGTGGCAAACCTAGATAAGATGTCTTCCTTGAATGTTGTTGCTTCACTTTCTTGATTTGCGTACCTATGGAGTTGATTCTGCGAATTTACTTGGTGAAAATGAGATAAGGGCCACCTTATTTATTCTTGAATTCTGGCTAATTTTCCACTGTGGGGTCGACTTTCTTGGGGCAGTTTTACCCTGCGTTTCCTATGGGCCCGACTTCTCTATGAGGATGATACCTCACAAAGCTATAGCATCAACATTCCCTCTTAGCTAGGGAAATATCATCATGTTGAAACACATAACGTCTCGTCTCGAACATCATCACGTCTCGTCTTTGATCATCTCGTCGTCATAAGAAAGGCCTTCTCACATCCATGTGGATACAACATATCATTTAGAACAGTCATTTCTCTGTCTCTCCCTCTCAAAGGAGAGTCACAACATTATCTGTACGTTGACCCACTCGTCCCAAGCTAGGGTATGTGAGCTCTCATACCAAATGTACATGACTTACTCTGCAAGGGTTAGCTACTCCCTCGAGTAAGCACTCCAAACCTAGCTTAGGTGATGGTCAACCTCAGATAATGTGGGTGTCTCATGCCATCACATGGCTACTCCATCGCATGGAGCATAATGTCACATGGCAACTCAACTCAGTTCATTGAGGAGTGCGCCCATGTATCTCATGCATCTCATGGTAACTCCACTCAACGAGGAGTGCACCCATGCATCTCATGGTAACTCAACTTGACTGCACCCATGCATCTCATGGTAACTCGACTCGAGTGCACCCATGCATCTCATGTCAATCCACAACAGAGATCTCTCCATCAAATGGAGAGTTCCACCGCTCTCCCAGTCTAGAGAGAATATAATCACAGATCAACACATCCTTTTGTCTCAAAAGCAATTCTTCCTTATGTATCTCGACTCCCTCTGATTCTTGACACCTTTCCCTAACTAGACATTGGTGTCATCTTATTTAACAACAAGTTGAATCAAATCTTTTTGGGCTCCCGTACCAAGGAAAATGGCCCAAGTGACAATTAATAATAATAATAAAAAGAAACTGTTGAGCTCCCATACAAGGAAAAATGGCCCAATTACAATATTAATAACCAAAAACAAAATAAGAAAAGTATTGGGCTCCCATAGCAGGGAAAATGGCCCAATTACAATTTTTAAAAGAAATATTCAATTACCATTTCGTTAGGTTTTGCCTCTTTCAATGGAGATTCCTCAACATCAACAACTAATGCATGTTGCTACTTTCTCTAGCAAGGGGCAATCTTTAGCAATGTGGTCGAATTTGTCACATCTAGAGCATTGAATATGTGAATCCCTCTTCCTTTTCTGTTCTGGAAGTGGGGGCCTAATCTTTCACCCTCATCTTTTCTATCATGATACTTCCTTCCCTTTCCTCTTCCTCTTTTGGCATGTGCAATAAGGGCTTGGCTTTCTTCATGATGGGAGGCATTCTTATTGCCTCTAGCTACAAGTCTAGTTTCTTCTTGAGTACAATCTGCCCATAATCTTTCATACTTGGGTAATTTGGATCACCCACTAATACTCTGAATGAATGGTTCCCAAGCATTGGGAAGGCCATTGAGGGTCATCATGACAAGTTCTCTATCTTTAATTGTCTCTCCAGTAGTAGCCAACTGACCTTTTAATTGAGTTATCTTCATGAAGTAAGAAGCAATTACATCTACTCCAGCCATCTTGATATTGGAGAGTTGTTGTCTCAGGGCAGCTACCCTATTGAAATTACTATTCTCAAAAAACTTCTTCAAGGTATCAAAAATTCCTTTAGATGTCTTCTTCTTGGAGATTTGAGGAATCAAATGATCTTTAACAAAGCCTATTAAAATCCTCCTTGCCTTAGCATCAGTCTTCTTCCATGATGGCTTCTCTGCTTCTTCTTTTGGTACAAGGTACTCCTTCCACAATTTTTAGAAGATCATTATCTTCTAAGATGATGAATACCTTAGACTTCCATGAATTGAAGTTGGAAGCCCCATCAAGTCTATCTTCAATTTTAACACTGTCCATTTTGACTGCAACCTATAAACATCAGAAACCCTAGTAGGAGAGGGTCAAAATTTTAAACTTGGAATTTGAGAAAATTACTTCCACTGAGAGATGCGCCCTCCTAGGGCGAGTTCAAGGAGACTCTTTTCGAATCCAATCTATGGTTGTAAACCTTTGAAATTGGAAGCTTTAGTTCTTGACAATGGCTTCTTTCAACATTGCTCTGATACCATGTTAGATTTTTTAATAAAACAGTATAGTTTCTCTTTATTTGCAGTGGAAATATCAAAGATCACTAAAAGAATGACCAATGCACAAAGAACAAGACACAAATATTTATCTTGGGAAAACCCTCTCTAGGGAAAAACCCAATAATCTTTCTTCCTCAGAGAATCAAATTCAAGATACAATGTATAAGAATGAGAGATAAGATAAACCAAATGTGGCAAACCCAAATAAGATGTCTTCCTTGACTGTTGTTGCTTCTCTTTCTTGATCTGTTCACCTATGGAGCTGAATCTGCAAATTTACTTGGTGAAAATGAGAGAGGCACCACCTTACTTATACTTGAATTTTGGCTAATTTTTCACTGTGGGGCCGACTTCTTTTGGGTGATTGGGCCAACTTTTTTGGGCCAGTTGTACCCTATGTTTCCTATGGGGTCGACTTCACTATGAGGACGATACCTCACAAAGCTATAACATCAACATAAGGAACTTATTGTTATAAGACAAAAGAATGGGGAAGAAGCAACCATAAGAAGTTATAGTAGCTACGCATGTTAGAATCAAACCTACAAACAACTTCCCCCTTAATGTTAATGTAGATCTACAAACAACCTCTTCAATTTATATTGTTGAAAGACATTGGTGTTACATTTGCTATATCCAACCAAGTATATCAATGTATTCCTTGAGGCTTTGGAAGATAATAACTCGTTTTCTTATTATCTTGTATGAGAATAACAAATTTTCAACCTCATGTTAAGAGCCAAACAATAGATATTAATCTTGAAGAACTTTGATCTACTTTTCCAACCTTTGGGAAGAAGGTAACAACATGAAATTTTATAAGAATCTATCACAATGCCCCAAACAAATGTTCTATAGTCCCGAGTCATGCCTTGGCACATTAATATATTCCTTGTAACTTGAGAAAGACTACACCTAATGTGTTATTCTTACTTTTTTAACTGTGTTGCAGGGGTACTCGTCCGCGAGGGCTAGTTTCACGTCTCCATCTTGGGTACTGTCCCCACATCTCAAAAACCGGGTTGAGGACCTCTTAAACGTTTACTAA
>LPNX010347362.1:263045-303917 GCA_001517045.1 Pseudotsuga menziesii
ATTATTTATATCTATAATATTATTAATAAGTTAAATTCAAAATTTTAAGGAAAATAAAAATATATAAAAATAAATAAAAATAAAAATCATAATAATAAAAACTAAAAATAAAACCATCCTTATCATCTATTATTTAAATGTGAAATTAAAATTTTATTTATTTTCATCACTTTACATGAATTTATATTCTCTTCATTTTTATTAATACTTTTTTAGTTTTAAATAATTTATGCTCTTTATTTTCTTTAATGTAAAATTATTTAAGAAATCACAATAAATTTCTTTTATGATTTTTTTTTATAATTGTCTAGATTTATGTTAATGTATTGTTCACCAACAAATTGAAATTATCAAATCAGCCAATATACCTTATACCTTATGGATTTTGTTTTCTTTTTATAAAATGATTTTTCAATGCATTAATTAGTTAATTATTAACTAATTATATCAGTTATAGAATTAACTATTTTCATAAGGTCTTTCTAACTAGTTATTCATTTTACATGAGGAGATCAATAAGGTTTATTCATTTTACATAAGCAGATCAAGAGGGTTTATTCTATAGTTGATTTAGCACTTATAAACATAAAAATGAAAATTATAAACCATTTAGATTAGGATGCCACCAGCATAGATCCAAATCCTAGGCTCTATCAAGCCCCGAAAGGGATCAAATCTCTGAAGGTGCAAACCTTTTCTGAAGTATATAGCCATTGATTTGATTCAAACCAAAAGACACATCTTTTTATTTAAGGTGGACATATAATATTTTTATTATTAATATTTAATATTATTTATGGGTGGTGTATAATATTTTTTATTTTGTTAATAACAAGCATTACAACATCTCCCCTATACATGGTTTTAAAACCACGCCCTCCTAAAACCATGGGTTGTTTAGGAGGCCTTGCACGTGGTCTTAAAACCATTTGCAAGGCCCTCGTAAACCATGTACAGTAAAACCATGGGTTGTTTAGGAGGCCTTGCACATGGTTTTAAAACCATTTGCAAGACCCTCCTAAACCATGTACAATAAAACCATGGATTGTTTAGGAGGCCTTCCACATGGTTTTAAAACCATGTGCAAGGCCAACATTTTTTTGGGGATAATTAAATTTATTATTTTTATTATTTTGTTAGGTAGTAACATTACAACATCTCTCCCATATTGTGTTATTTTTATGACCAACATTTTTTGGGGGGGATAATTAAATTTTTTATTTTTATTGTTTTGTTAGGTATGAACATTACAACATCTCCCCCATATTAGGTGGACATTTCTTTTGGCGGATAATTAAATGACAACATCTCCCTGGTACTAAATTAAATTACAAGATCTCCCTCATACTGGGGTGTAGAGGCTACACCCCACTTGGGGCAACCACCTACCCTCAGAAATTTACATGTTTGATTATGTAGATAATTTCCACTTTATATCAATGATTTGTGAACTTTGAAATAATATGCATGTTACTTATTGAAATTGAATAGTAATGGAAATGATTTAATTTTTTTATTTCATATATATAGTACCCCGGAGTTACACAAGTCTCCTATTTCAAAAATGACGTCCCCTTTAATAACGAGAAGAATTTCCTAGCTAAGCCCTTTTTAATAATGAGAAGAATTTCCTTTCCATCTTCTATTCTAAAAGAAACGTTGATCTGTTGTGAAGATGCTAAGATTCACAGTGGTTCTTTAAAAAAATAACTCGATTTAGCTTTTCTAGTTCCCCAACTCAACT
Source organism: Pseudotsuga menziesii (assembly GCA_001517045.1). Classification (NCBI taxonomy): domain Eukaryota; kingdom Viridiplantae; phylum Streptophyta; class Pinopsida; order Pinales; family Pinaceae; genus Pseudotsuga; species Pseudotsuga menziesii. Next base: position 264,790 of record LPNX010347362.1, read on the forward strand.
TAATCTACACGAAAACAAAGGGTTGTGTGTTAAAGAAACAAATTGGTGTGTAGGAAGGGATGACTGTAAACAAAGTTAGTGCTTTTGTTTCATTAATTTTACAAATTTGGAAGCACTGTAAGCTCTTACATGTGATGTGCTTTCATGATACTGCAATTAAGCTTAGTAGCTATTACAATTCTTATAAGTTAAATGAGCAGCTAATAAATACGACAGAGAACTTCTGAATCTCTTCAACATTCGAGAGTCAATGGCAGAAGGATGCACTAGAATCGAGCTTAAAAAGTTGCTACAAGTGTAATATACATGTTGTATGGATTATATTATGGACTTGTTACTTGAATATTGAATATTTTCTTCTATTGTAACCATGGGAAGTTGGAAGCATCCACTCACTTGATTGTTGGGCAGAGGCTTAATTAGGAGGGTCTAGACATTTGCTTGCTCACGGATTCAGCCATTTAATATTTATACACGGATCAAAATAGGGGAGCATTATGCCAAATTGAATGCCGTTTCCTTCATTGTGCTTTTTCTTGGGATTTCATAGATTCAGAAGTATCTTCTCAGCCTGTTGCAGAGCATCACGTGGAATGAGAAATGCAATCTTATCAGTGCAGCTAAATTGCCATACAGTCTCTAGGTGATAAATAACATAGCTATTTAGGTTAACAGAGATGCTATCTAGTACTGATTTTTTTGTAGTAAGAAACAAATAACGCCATAGAGATTTTTGTAAGGAACCCAAAATTCTGGCAGAAGAAGAATAAAAGTGGAATGGATAGCCACTAGTCGATACCGATAATTACAATTTTGGTGCTCAGCTTCCATTTTTACTCTACTGCGACTGCCTGGCCAAACTGCAAAAGAAGGTCTAACAAAAATTCTAGGAGAAAATTATGATTGCTTCTTCTACAGTATGTACTATGTAGTTTAGTTGCACTTTAAACATCTGAAATACCATCTTGTTGCATCATTCAGAAATTCTGCAAAGAGACTTCACCAACATTTACTCTCTATGACACACAATTCTTGCCAGTAGTCACTATGGTTAGGGGCAGTGAAGGTCTCTGCTTTAAATTCCTGCTGAAGATTTTGCATACAGACTTTAGCAGCTAACGTTTACTCTCTATATGACACAACTCTTGCCAGTGGTCACTATGATCAAGGGAAGTGAAGTTCTCTGGAGTCTTTTTATTCCTGCTGAAGACTTTACCTGGACTCATTGTTGGAAAAGGATTGTACCTTTATGTTGGGAGAGTGGCCCTACCTCTTGAGCTAGCTTTACCTGGATTGACAAGAAGAATATCCCAGTTTATGCAGTGCAATAATACAGAACCATGGATTTTTCATTTTCCATATTTCTAACTAGGACTAGTCAGCGGGGTCTAGCTTGGATGGTTATAGCACGGGGTTGTTATCCTCCACACTCTGGTTTGATTCCCACATGTGACATGCTTGCCCCTTGTGGACCGGTATGCCTCCACAAGGCCATTTCATGCCGATGGAGCAAGGTGTTTCCTGGATGACTTTGACAAAATAGACTCGTGACTGAGCTCCGAGTTAGCTTATTAAGTGTTTAGTCTAGTCAGCTTTCAGATTTCAAATGGTTTTATGCCCATTACTGTTCTTAATCTTAATACACCTCTTTCAACGGGGATAGTAAATATATCTTAGGGAAGAAAAATGTAAAGGGAAAAAAAATTCAAATGCAAAATTGTACATTTTGGAGATATTGCATAAGAAATTTCAAGAACTCGCCACCTAGCTTAGCTTAGGTGAAAGAGATTGGACTAGGAAGAATTAAGAACCTTTCTAATTAAATAAAGACTTGTTGAAAACATAGAGGAAAGGCGTTTTATCTGTATGTCGATATCGTCAAATGCTAGTGTAAATTTTAGTTCACCTTGTTTTTGTGAAGACTGGCATCAGCATGTCTATCGTTACTGGAATTTATTTTCACACAACACTATAAGAACTGTAAGTAATGGGTGAATAAATTTTGTTATATAGCCCTTATTGCAAAAGTGACGCTAATTTAGTAGAATGTTGTGGGATTCTAAACTTTAGTTCCAGACATAAAATTACAACATAAAGAGAACAACATTTAACATTATTATATGAAATATGTAGGCGTGCAAACAAAAACCAAAAGGTTTAACTTTTAGTTTTTGACTTACAGTGCCAAACTATCAATATAACCTCGTCAATATACACAAGCACGGATTTTATGAATCTGCACAGATTTCAGAATATACTGCTCATCTAGTTCTAAGTAAAAGGCATTTCCTGATTTTCATATAAGACAACGCATGTCTAGATACACTGGTTTTTCCTGCGTCTAGCAGATTTCTATCCCTACTTTCCGAATAAAGCTAAGCCGCGTTAGTTGACTGCCTCTAAAAAAAGGCAGCTTTTAAGGCAACGATTGGAAAATATGAACAAATAAATCAATAATAGCAGCGCAAATTAAGCAAACAGAAAAGTCAATGCAAGCTTTGATGATAACACTAAAAAAGGGGGAGAAAGTCTAACCGACAGTAGAAATTCAGTGTTCTTCACTAAAGGATAAAGCTTTTGGCGAAACAGTTAGATAATGTTGAGTTTGATTTCAGAAAGCATGTGCAAGATCAATCTACTGGTGACTTCTCTTTCAATAAAGTCTCAGTAAAAACTAGTCTAAGATGTCCAATTTATGCTAAATCCCAGTAACAACGAGGAGAAAATTCGAATTTAAGCCAAATCTAACTGCTACTAACACTAAATTATCAAAGTCCAGCTAAATCTCAGCGGTAAGGACTGTAAAACATCAATCTTTAGCAGAATACATCAATCTTTAACAGAATATACAAGCTACCGCGACTGATATCGAGTTCGTGAACAGTGAAAATCAAGAAACGGCAAAATTTAACAGAAACAGCAATCGGCGTGCAAAACAGAAAAGGCCGTGGCAACATTACCTCAATGAGACCTCGCATTCATACCAAGCATTATCTTCCTTCCGTTTGCCTTCAAGCTTCACGGTATTTTCCCGAGCGGGCTTAACAGCCCTGCTCTTTCCAGCCATGGCGTCCAATCCAGCTCGCCTCTGCTTTTAGCTTTGCGCTGATCGTCGCTTGCCAGTGCAAAGTCGCGGGGGTTTTAGGCATTTCCTTTACTGTGAGAGCATGATCGTCGTTGTCGGAGCAGCAATTATCTCTTCCATTGCCCCCATCCCTCAGAAGCAAATATAAAATAGAATAGACAAGAGATGCACAGTATTTAAAGTACCGGGATCATTAGCATTTAATAATTTGTTCGTAATTGTGATATTAGGGGTTTCGATTATTCGTATAATTGCGTTGCCCGGGTTATCCCGCGCGTATGTCGCAGCAGCGGACTGTCGAGATGTTTCCGAGATGCAGCCATCTTAAATAAGAAACCCGAATCACTTTTCGCCATGTCGTCCTCATTCTGCAATTAAAAAAAATCACTGCTATTATTGGTCATTAATTATTAAGTGGGAAAATTGGAAATTAGAGAAGTGGCTCGCGTGAAGCGTCTACGTCAAAGGTTAGATGTGACTATTGAAGGGCGCCGCATGCATCTGCAAACACATTGTTCTATGACTATTATTTATTTATTTGCTTTCTGACTCTTGTACGTAACTAGATTCATCATTCACATTCATGCATGTGCTGTCACCTGTGCTTCACCATTGCCATTGGTATATTCTTAAGCGTGTTTTCCCAAACTGTGGTAATCTTCTTTGCGAAGACAAATGTGCGCGAGTGCCCACTCCGAGGCTTTGCTTTTCTCACAAAGACGATTTTGGATTCATGATTTACCTCAACCCTCCAGGATCATATCTTGCCGGATGCAATTTTTTGTGTAAAGGTTCACTTTGATATCGATGTTTGATTGTGGTGAGCGATATTAATACCTTTCTTTAAATGATAAACGTTAATATTATATTAATGTTTCTTTTTTATATTTTCAAAATTGAGTTATATAATGTATTTTTCAATATATCAATTATCAATATTTAAATTATTAAAATTACTTTATAGGATAGGATATCTAATATGTCTCTGGAATAACAATTAGTTATTTTAAATTAGAATATTTAAACGAAGAATATATGAGAATATTTTCAAAATTGAATATTATAATGTATTTTTTAATATAACAATTATCAATATTTAAATTATTAAAATTGGGTTATATAATATGTTTTTATAATACAAATTATTTATATTAAATTATAATATTGAAAAGAAGAATATATGAAAATAACTAAATAAATTAATAACATCTTTCTATTTTAAATAAGAATATTTAAGAAAAAAATATAAATAATAATAATAATTAAATAAGTTATTAATTGCAAATAACACATGTGTATATCCTCTCTTAATGGCAATGAATTAAACGCCCCATGACATCTAGCCATTTTAATTGTTGCATTAGCACATTACACCATCCGGTGAATCTATAAACACACGCCACTTGGCAAGACACCATTGAAAGATATGTGTTAGAGATTTGACAAGTCATTATGACAACCAACCAAATATGTCACCATAATTTGTTAACCAACATGGACATTATTTTTAATACATGCCCAAAGCCTTTAGAGCATGGTTCTTTACATCAAAGTTGTTCTTGATTATTTTATCTCTAAATAATGGTGTGTCATGTGTTGGGAATGTTTGTATTTTTAATTATGTTTCCTTGTTTTCACTTGCATATGGAATTGACAAATGGGCTTTACTCAAACTTATCATAATTCAATGGTAAATTCGTATATCTTTAATTCATTTTTACAGTGTTTTTGTTTCCAAAATGGTGTAATTCAATGGTAAATTCGTATATCTTTAATTCATTTTTACCGTGTTTTTGTTTCCAAAATCGTGTTGTCCACGTGTCATCCATTTGACCTTTCTTTAGTTGAAAACACGTATTGTTTTGCCACTCTTAATGTTTTCACTAAAGTTGCTAGGATTTAGAAAATCTCATCATACTAAAGCCACCATAAAACACTATTTCTAATGGACAATCACACCTTATATTTAGTACAAAAGTAACTCGTTGCTAGTCAAGCACAAAATGATGCAATGAAAAAAAAAATCATTAATACCATACACAACCATCTGCTATGTTGATGGCATTAGAGATATCCACTACCCACAACATTTGTCAAAGTGGAAACAAGGTCTTTACAAAGATTACAACACTTTTTTTCGCAAATATCATAGCAATCCCAAACCAATGGACATGCTCAACAACTTATGCAACACTGAAATGTTGAAATATTGTAATTTCGAAGAATATTCTATTTGTAATTTACATTATTATTATTTTATTTCTTCGAAAGATGTCATTAATATAAAAGTTCATGTATAAGTCATGAGGTAAAACCTCCATTGTAAGTCGGGTCAATAGTACCCAGAAAAGATTAGTATAAATATTATTTTGAGTTTTTCTAGGTAGGTTGTCCATGTCAGTTTGATAGGTCGGCCCAATTAGATTAAAAGATCAGTCAGGTGAACTAGAACAAAAAACTGCAGTCCAAACTTTCGCAAGTCTAGTTTCAAGGGTTAAAGTTTGGATTCTTCAGAAACTGATTGTACAAGCATACTCACATCAGTTAAGCACATCTTTTAGTAAGTTTAGTTTTCATTTCTAAGAAATTTCAATTTTTGTCATTTTTTGTTCTTCGGGACAAGATGCCTCTAAGCACTAAGCTTGATGACAAGTTGGAAGGCATAGATATTTTGCGTGCTTGGAAATACAGAATTGGACTCACTCTAGAAGAGAATGATCTTGTAAAGTTTATCAAGGAAGCTGTGTCGGAGCCTGAAGAAGATAAACCAAAGGAAAAGTACAAGAAGGAAATGATTAGAGCCAAGAGGATCATAGCAGATTCTATCAAGGATCACAGTGATTCCTCAAGTGTCCTCCAAGGAAACTCCTAAGGAGATGTTTGATGCCCTAACAAGAATGTATGAAGTAAGAAATATTAACCGGAATATGAACTTGAGAGCCCAACTCAAAAGTACAAAGATGAATAAAGGTGAAACTATCCAGGAATACTTCACAAGGGTTTCTCAACTCAAAGAACAACTAGAAGCAATTAAAGACAAGATTGATGAAGATGAGTTAGTGATGATCGCTCTCAATGGTCTTACTAGACCATGGATGCTTTTATCCAGCCAATTTGTGCAAGGAAGGAAAGCTTACAATTTGAAATCCTATGGAAAGAACGTGTTCAAGAGGAAGCTAGAGTAGCAAACCGAGAAGCACTACTTAGAGATGATGACCAAGCTCGAGTCGCTCATGTTAAAAGAAGAAGAGGAAAACCTCATTTCAAGAAGGAAACTCATAAGGAGTCTCACTTTCCTAAGAAGTTTCATAAGTATCAAAAGGGAAACTACAAGCAGAAATACTTCTTCTCTTATCAAAGTCACCATTGTCATAAGATGGGACACAGTGCCAGAAATTGTTCAACAAGAAAAGAAGAATATAGGAGGAAGATTAACAAAAGGCATCATGCTCATTTAACTGGAGAAGAAGAAGAAGAAGAAGAAGAACCTCCCAAGAAGTCACCTAAGGAATAAATTGAAGAATATATTTTATTCTCCACTCTCTCTGGGCCTGTGACACCTGGAAATGACACATGGCTAATTAATAATGGTGCTTCAAAGCACATGACAGGTCAAAAGAAGACTCTCTCCAATATTGAAGAAAAAGACTCCCCTTAGAAAGTTTCACTAGGAGATGACTACCAATATCCCATAAAGGGAATAAAAGAAGCCACATATAAGCTTGATTTAAGAAACTCGATGAAGATGAAGGATGTGTTATAGGTGTCAGGATTGAAGAAGAACCTACTTTCTATTTCAGCCCTAGATAAGAAAGGATTCAGGGTTGCCTTTATAGATGATGAATTTCTTATGTGGTATAGAGGAAAAACTCTAAAAGATGTAGTTGTTATTGGGACAGAAGAAGGTGGAATGTATAAACTGAAAGGTCACTCAGAAGCAACCTTGATTCATGATACTACAAGTCCATGTGAAATATGACATAGAAGGCTTGTTCACATAAACTACAAAGCCTTACCACATGTGAGCAAGGTAGTAACAGGTTTACCTGATCTAAAGATTTCTCATAAAGGAGTATGTAAATGAGGTGTGAAAGGAAAGAACATACATAATCCATTTCCGAAAAGTGACACCAAGATAGAAGGGATATTGGAACTTGTTCACTCAGATGTGTTGATGTAATTGTAACTTCGGAATGTATTCACTTGTATTTCTTATGTATTGTAACCCGATGTTTATTCCGAGATGTATTTGTAATGTACTTGAGTCATGTCATGCCCCGAGATTCCTATCGGGAGTTTCTATAATGTAAACAAGTCATGTCAAGTCAAGGTGGGTAACCCTCCTATTGTCTAAGGGTTAAAGTCCCCGCAGTTTTAGTGCGCTAGGGTTATTAGACTCACCTAGTGAAGTCGGCCCTAGCTGGGTTTAGTCAAGTCGGGAATTAGTATAAATAGAGAACTAGCCTCTCTATTTATCACACACTCACTCACACTCAGTTGTAGCGCATAACTGAGGAAGAGAAAGACACTAGGGAAAGGAAGAAAGAGGTTACTGCTGTCGGGAGATCATCTTATTGTTTTGGGGTTTCACTTTTGGTGTTGATTCTATCTCTGAGGAAGTTGCGAGGTTTTCTCCATTTATGGTTTCCCCGAGGAAAAACATTGTGTTCATTATCTCTTGTGTTTGATTGTTGTGCTTGTTGTTCTCTCAATTAAAGATCCTAATGTTATGCTAGCTTAATGTTAAAAATATAACAAGATGTATGCGGTCCAATGCCTTCAACATCTTTAAGTGGGTATGTATATTATGTAACATTCAAAATTGATTATTCTCGTAAGACTTGGGTTTACTTTTTGAAATCAAAAGATGAAGTATTTGGAAAGTTTAAGGAATTCAAAGCCTTGGTAGATAATCTTTCAGAAAGAAAATCAAGACACTCGGATCAGATAATGGAGGAGAGTATACTTCAAATGAATTTGGAAACTTTTGCAAAGATGTCGGGATTAAGAGGGAACTTACCACTCCCTATAATCCATAATAGAATGGTGTTTCTAAAAGAAAGAAATGAACTATTATGGAAGCTATGAAGACTACCATCCATGATCAAGAAGGCTTCCTATGCACTTATGGGTTGAAGCAACAAGAACAACAACATATGTCCAAAACAAAATATCCCATGGTGCAATTGGGTTCAAAACCCCCAAAGAGATGTTCATAGGTAAGAAACCTGAAGTAAGTCATCTCAAGATATCTTGTTGTCCAATGTATGTTCATATTCCAAAAGAGAAAAGAACCAAGTTGGATCCTTCTAGAAAGAAATGAATATTTGTTGGATACTGTGAGGTCTTCAAGGCCTTCAGAATTAATATACCAAGTTACCACCATATGGAAATTAGTAGGGATGTAACCTTTAATGAAGATGCAACTCTCAAGAAATACAGAAAGTGCTCGCTTGAAGAAACATATGAAGAAGTTGTAGCTCCCATAGCTACAAAACCAATGGAAGAAGTTGCATCTTCTCCTGATGATGAGATTATGAAAGAACATGACATGTTGGAGCCCTAAGAACCTCCCCACATGACTATCTCTCACAAGAGAAAGCCATCTTGGGCTCGTGAAATTATTCAAGAAGCAGAGAGGTATGGTGCTCCAAAAGGCTCCTCGAGACAAAGCAAGAAGCCAAAGCCATTTTCTAGTTATGCGCCTTTGATGTGTGACCTTGTAGACAAGGATCCTACTTGTTTTGTAGCAGTTGTTCAAAAGAAAGGATGGGTAGAATCCAAACATAAGTATACCAATCCATAAAGAAGAATGATATGTTGGATGTAGTTCCCAAACTAAAAGGTAAAAGTGTGGTATCTTCCAGATGGATATACAAGATAAACCATACAACCGATGGATGTATTGAAAAATACAAAGCCATATTTGTGGCTCATGGATTCTCTCAAAAGGAAGGAATCGTATGAAGAGACGTTTGCTCCCGTAGCAAGGTACACTTATATTATAACCATCATGGCACTTGTAGCGAAGACGAAATTGAAGTTACACCAGATGGATGTGAAAACAACCTTCCTAAATGGTGTTATTGAAGAGGAAGTGTACATAGTACAACCACAATGTTTTGAAGTTGAAGACGGAAAGACACATGTCTACAAATTGAAGAAGACTCTACATGGGTTGAAGAAAGCTCCAAGAGCTTGGTATGAAAGAATCAATAGTTTTCTGACGAGCTTGGGCTTTACCAAAAGCAAAGTTGATCCTAACCTTTACCTCAAAGTTATTGATGATGAACCTGTCACGTTATTGTTGTATGTGGATGATTTATTCCTGGAAGGTAATGAGAAGTGAATCTCAGAGTGTAAGAAGAAGTTCGCTGTAGAATTTGAGATGAAAGACCTTAGCTTGATGCATTATTTTCTAGGTCTTAAAGTATGTCAGAGATAAGAAGGAATCTTCCTTAACCAAGGAAAGTATGCAGTATAAATCCTGAAAATGTTTAATATGTTGGAATGTAAAACCATGGCCACACCCATGGATACAAATTTGAATTTGTTGGATGATGCTTCGTCAGAGTTAGTGAATGTGACACTATAGAGAGAGATTATCGGTTCATTGGTGTATCTAGCCAACACCTTGAGTCAGCATCTGGTTGAGCCCAAGCATGTTCACCTTGTAGCTACAAAGCATGTGATGAGATACCTGAAAGGTACGGTAGACTATGGTCTCAATTGTACTAGAGATCATGACTTCAGGCTGTATGGTTATACATATTTAGATTGGGAAAGAAGTGTCTCAAACAGAAAGAGCATTTCAAGTGGATGTTTCAGTATGGGGTCAACCATGATCTCATGGTTAAGTAGGAAGCAGTCCAGTGTTGCTCTCGACGCTGCAAAAGTGGAATATATTGCAGCTTGTGAAGCCATATGGATTTGGAAGTTGTTATTAGGCCTATTCGATGTGGAGATGGATGTCGTCGTGATTCTATGTGATAACCAAAGATGCATGAAGATGATAGAGAACCATGTGTTTCATAATAAGACAAAGCACATAGAAATCTGGTATTTCTACATTCGTGACATGGTGCATAAGGGAGTTATAAAGCTCTAATATGTGAACACAAATGAGTTGGTTGCATATGTTTTGCCCAAGCCTTTTGTCTAGTGTGAAATTTGAGCACTTATGATACACGCTTGGTGTTGTTAATAAGGACTTTCCTCGAAAGGGGGAGTAGTGTTGATGATACTATGGTATCCTAATCACAGTAGGTAGCTCAGTTGGGATTGATCATCCTTAGACTTGATCTCATAATTCTAAAAGGAAGGATCGTCTTAAATATTGATTTTTAGACTTGATCTCGTGATTCTGAAAGGAAGGATCATCTAAGATATTGGTTGGTGGACTTGATCCCCTAATTTCGAAAGGAAGGATCATCCATGTTGGACTTGATCCCATAATTCCAAAAGGAAGGATCGTCTGAGTACCTATGCATGTATGTGTCAATTGTGATAAGCATTGGTGGCTGCGTAAAGACTTGATCCCGTAATTTCGAAAGGAAGGATAGTTTGAGCACCACAGATGTGTTGGACTTAATCCCATAATAATGAAAGGAAGGATTATCCATGATCCCGTAATTTTGAAAGGAAGGATCACCCATTTCGTTCATGATCCCATAATTCCGAAAGGAAGGATCACCCGTGTCGTCCATGATCTCATAATTCTGGAAGGAAGGATCATGTTGGTTGTTGATGCACCTGCCTCATTATGTTGCCATAGATGATGTTACTCCAGCCTTGAGTTGTTGATGATGATGTTGCTATACCAGTCAAATGTAGTTGTTGACGTTATTCCAGCTTTATGTTGATGAGCCCGCCTCGTGCCGTCATTGTTATTGATGTTATTCCAACTTCCTGTTGATAAACCAACCTCGTGTTGTCGTTGTTGAGGTATCAGTTTTTATGTTGATGTGATTACGATGAGACTTCATCTATATACCGAAGATGATGGTGATGTTCCAATTTTGTGTTGCAAATGACGATGTTCGAGCTTTGTTTGTTTATGATGATGTTCTAGATTCGTGTTGTAGATGATGATTTTCCAGTCTCGTGCTGCAAATGATGATGATGTTCCAATTTCTGATATAGATGTTGTTGAAAAACTTATAATGATCTATATATGTACCATACAATGTTCCAAATGTTGTTGTTGATGATGCCTGCTCCTCCCTCCTTCTAATGATGTTGTGTAGAGCCAGACCTGTTGCTGTTGTTTTCAGTGAAATACCCTTCCTGTTAAGGGGGAGTGTTGAAATAATGTAACTTCAAAGGATATTCTACTTGTACTTTACATTATTATTATTATTCCTCCTTTGGGAGATGTAATTAATGTAAAAGGTCATGTAAAAGGCATGAGGTAAAACCTCCATTGTAAGTCAGGTCAATAGTACCCATAAAAGATTAATATAAATATTATTTTGAGTTTTTCTAGGTAGGTCGAACCTGTTAGTTTGATAGGTCGTCCCAATTGGGTTAAAAGGTCAGTAAGTGATGAGTGTAACTAGGGAGGCGCCCTCCCTCATTTAGACACGCTTCTCACTCGTGCATTACACAAGAGAGAGAAAGAGGAAGGATAGAAGGAGGAGGAGAAGTGTCTTTGGTGTCTTGGCTCTTGTGTTAGGGTTTGGTCTCTCTCTCTTATGAGACCTTGTTCTTTGGGAATTGTACTTTGGTTATCTATATTGCGGAAGTTTTGTTGGGTTTTCTTCCCCTTGTCGGTTTTTGAGGATAAATTCTTGTGTACCTTGTGATTGTGTTTCTTTCTGAGATCCTCCTTATCTTGTTATTGTGAAAATGTATGAAATGCTCGTGAAGTTAAAATTAAGTTGTAGCAACATATAAACTTAACATGAACACTTGTTTCCCGACTCTTCTAAAAATATCTCCAACTCAACAAGCCATTGGCCCTTTGCGACCCATACATCGCATCATAGAATTATCCATTGTTATCAACATTTTCCCCAACAAACCCTTTAGAACATCACATTATCATCATTGATTGCACAACACACATTCTTAGAAAATCTCCACATGTGGCAACACTATCCTAAATACCTCACATTTATCATTTCACTCACTATCATCAAAAGAGTCATTTCATATGCGACCATAACCCTTCTTGGGCCTCAGTGGAACAACCTACCTCCACTCTAAAGATAATGACATTATGGATGAAAATGACACACCCAACTAATAATTTACATCAACATTAAACCCTTTTTCTAGAATTTGGCAATTGCCACAATGATGGCCCTCACCAATTACCAATGTCATACTCCTTGGTTTCACAAAGTAATTTTTCCTAAGTCCTAGCCCACACATGTAGAAGTAATCACACTTGGATTCCATCCTACATGTGAAGAAGTAATTATGCCTATGTTCCAACCCACATCTGTAAATGTAACTACGCATGTTTTCCATCCTTCATGGGAAAACCTAACCGTTCCTAACTCGTATCCTACACATGCAAAAGTAGCCGCCCACAGAACCTAGTGCACACATGTGTAAGTAACCATTATTGACTTCCATCCTATGTATGTAGAATTGACTATGCTTGCCTTCCAGCCATGCATGACTTTCAGTTTGGGCATCATAATAACCTCCCTAGTGCTATAGCCCATATTGACTCCACCATTTCAACAACCCCATCCCTTAATGTCTGAACAAGTGCACGCTAGCTTTGATCATTGCCTCATTGACGTGGTGGACACCAACTAAAACCTCTCAACACTATCAATCGCTGCAACATCAACAACAATTCGATTGGAATCACACTAGTCATTGCCTCATTAATAAGCATTGTCGCCCTCCTTCAAATCACTCACATCAATGGGTACCTAAACCTGCATAATTGTCCCAACTTCTCCTTGATAAAATCACTAATAAACAATGTTCCAACCACCTCAACTTGTTCATCCATGATTTACCAATGATCGAATGATGTCCACACCCTATCACAACCACCCACCGTGTACCTCATCTTTCCACCTCACCCTGATTATTAAATCAACCTTAGGTAAACATTTTCTCTCCTTACCATTTAACCCCACCACATCATCTTATGGAAGCAAAACCGTTAGGATTTAGATTGTCACAATTCCCTTTTGCACATGCAATAATATAACTCAAACTTGTAAAGATATGCAACTCCTATTGATTGTCCTACATCCAAAAGTCTTGTTGTAGTAATGTCACTTACATCATTACTTGCTTCATAATGTTGTGTCATGATGTTGCTCCCTCTTTTCATTGTGTGCTCTACCAATTTCCCCCTTTGTATTTTTTTGTTGTCTAGTTGTTAGAATGTACACCCCAAATTTTAGCAACTAGCAATCAAAATTCAACTCCAACTTCTTACTTCCAAGTGTCTAACCTCTCTATGGTCCCCATATATCAAGCTCACATCGTCAACTCCACCGCTATTACAATGCACCTAATTGTCATGGACCCCATAACACATTGATCCTAAGGTGCAAAATGAGGCGCCCCATTTATTTTCAATGATCTTGTGTGATCAAGAACAATATGTCCCCTTCATCCAAACAAGTAACTAGACATTGATGGAATTCCAATCCAGTTATACAAGACCATGAAGAGTAACAATCTCTCGAGGGCTCTTTAAATTTAAGACTTTAAGGTCATACAAGATCTAGTTTTGTAGTGAACTAATAACTTTTGGCACAATGCCTTGTAGTTCATAGATCAATGTGCATATTGAGTTTCCTACCAAATTCAAGCATGCCTTTGTTGCCTTAACTCTAATAGTGCTTTTAACTATACAAAAGAAAATGGAGAGACCTCCTTACCCTCTACAATGGGATATTAGTGAACAATTTGACAATTTAATGTGAAACATTTGGGTTTGAGACCAAGTTCCCGTGTCTCTCTTCCAATTAGGCATAGATTGGGTCAAGGTCATAACACTCTAATTCACGTGCACTCATGCTAGAGAAAATTCTTTCAAGTGCATGGGGTCTAATGTAATGGCCCACACCATGCATGAGATGGAAGATCATCAATTAGGCCAACTTTGCCCCAATATTGGTGTTGTATACGATTCAATGTACCTAGTGCACCTGTTCAGGATGAACTACATCTTCATGTGCTTGATCACTAATGTGACCCTCCTAAACCTATGTCATTGGTTATTAGAGACCTCATCCTCTAGTGCTTAAATTACTGTTGCATCCCCCATGAAACTACTTCACCTTAGTGCTACCAACCACACTTCTAAGTCTCATGTGTCAACTAAATTATGTTGTACAAGCATTGAATGCCTTCCACCATGCCCCAAACCCTACTTTGCCCATGTTTTTTTCACTATTGTGGATGTGGCACTAGTTGATTGTTTCAATTACTTCTTTGCACAAAAATGATTATATTGTGTTGTCTTTTAGTTAATTGAGCCGCTAGTTGAAGGTACACCTATAGTTGGAAATGGATGAAACACTCTTCGAGTTAGTGTTCGGGTACACAGGGTACTCCCAAAAGACCAAACACCTTGAGCAACCGCTTCACACAAATAGATCACAGATCAACACACCGATGTTTGTCACGTGGTTAAAACCCTCGAGAGGGAAACAGTCCATGGCCCTAGCCAAATAGCTACTTGGAGCAATTTATTATGCAAAAGAAAGAAAGTTACATGAGCTTCTCATAATCGATTAACTAGCCAAGGACCCTCTATGCTCTTTAAATAGAGATCATAGACCAATCGGGTGTTAAGCCACGGATCAATGGTAGGTATGATCTAAGAGAAGTTGAACCGTTGGATCACTCTATGCTAGAACATATCGCGACCGTTGGATTAGAATATTTAAAAATGCATACTAAAGAAACACACTTTTACCTAATTGATATATTACACAAGTTGATCTTAACTAACTCCTAAGTGTCTAAATAACCTAACATCCCCCCTTAAGAACAACTTGGGATAGGATTGAAGGATTTACAAAGTGACACTATTAGGCGAAGGAAGGAAGCATTAGAGCCTATCCCCCCTTAAGTACAGAGTCCTGAACTCCTAACATAAACCGAAGTTTAGAAAACTTCGCTTCTGTAAGAGACTTGGTGAAGATGTTTGCAACTTGATCATTTGTAGGGCAATAGAGCACTTCAATAATACGATAATGAACAAGATTTCTGATGAAGTGCATGTGTAACTCAATGTGTTTGCTACGCTGATGTAGAACTAGATCTTTGGCAAGCTTGATGGCACTTTGATTGTCGCACCAAAGTGGAGTAGGCTGTTGCTGCTCGAATCCAAACTCTGAAAGGATCTGTCGAAGCCATAAAGCTTCCTGACTGGCATTAACTGCGGCTTGATATTCTGCTTCTACTGAAGAAAGAGCAAGAGCTTGTTGTTTCTTACAAGCCCAAGTGACAGGTCCAGATCCCACATTGAAAACATAACATGCAGTAGACTTTCGATCATCAGGATCACCGGCCCAATCTAAATCAGTGAAACCAACCAACAAAGGTTTCCCCCCTGTATTGTAATGGATCCCAAACTGAATTGTACCTCAAATATATCGAAGTATTCTTTTTGTTGCTTTCTAGTGACTTTCATGAGAAGTTTGCATATAGCGGGCAACACGACCAACAACAAAGGAAAGGTCAGGATGGGAATGAGTCAAGTATAAAAGGCTACCAACAAGCTGACAATACAAGGTGGCATCTACTTCAGGGGAAGTACAAGTGGCAAAAAGTTTGACTCCATACTGGAAGGGAGAAGGGGCTGGTTTACAATCTTCCATGTGGAAACGATGAAGTAGGTCACAAGCATACTTAGACCGGGAAAGAAAGATTCATTCTTTGGTTTGCAAGACTTGGAGCCCAAGAAAATAATGCAAATGTCCTAAGTCTGACATTTCAAAATTTTGCTTAAGACTGGATTTCACATGGATTATAAGCTTAGGGTCACTACCAGTAATGATAAGATCATCAACATAAAGAACAAGTATGATGAGATGGTTTTCTACTTTCTTGGTATAGACACTGGGGTCAAAATGGCATCTAGAAAAACCAGTGTCAAGGAGAAAGCTATCCATTTTGGCATACCAAGCTCCAGGAACTTGCTTAAGGCCATATAAGGATTTCTTAAGGAGACAAACAAGGCTAGAGTTATCTTGAACATATCCAGGAGGTTGTTCCATGTAAATTTCCTCTTGTAAATCACCATGTGAAAAGCAGACTTGACATCCATTTGATGGACTTCCCAGTTATGTAAGGCTGCAAGGGAAAGAACAAGGCGGATGGAATTCATTTTTGCGACAGGACCAAAGGTTTCATTGTAGTCAATCCCTTCAACTTGGGAAAAACCTTTGACAACTAACCTTGCCTTAAGTCTTTCAACACTTCCATCTAATGCATACTTAGTTCTGTAGACCCATTTACATCTGACAAGTTTTCTTCCTTTTGGAAGAGGAACAAGATCCCAATTATCGTTCACCATTAAGGAATGATATTCTTCATCCATAGCTGCATCCCAATCTGGATTTCCTGAAGCTTCTGCAAAAGTTTCTGGATCATGATTCTCGAAAACTTTAGCCAAAAGAGAAGAGGCTCACTGAAACTGAGAACGTGTTCGACGTTGATCTCTAGGATCATCGACAAGATCACCAGCTGCTTCACATGTTGAACGGACCCATCGAGGAAGTATTAATGCTGGTGCAATTGGAGGAACATGAGCAGGCAGAGGTGGATTTTCATCCTCACTGTCATCATCAGAAACTGGAGTTGGAAACCTGTCAAGGAAGTTGGAAGAAGAAGAAGAAGGCACAATTGTTGAATCAGGCTCGCAGGCCAAAGATGGCACACCCACCAAGTTAGGCTCGCAGGCCAAGATATTTTCATCAAATTTAACATCTCTTCTAATGATTATATCATGAGAATGTGGCTGGATAAGTCTATAACTTTTTACATCTTCTGAATACCCAACAAATATGCACTTTTCACTTTTAGGTTGCAATGTTTTCTGTTTTTCATCCGGAATGTGAGCCCATGCTTCACAACCAAACACACGAAAGTGACTTACATCTGGTTTAATTTTACTCCATGCTTCTTCCGGTGTTATGCCTTGTAAAACTTTAGTGGGTGTGCGATTAACTATGTAATTTGCACAATTTATGACCTCAGCCCAATATTGAAGACTTGGTCCCTTTGATTGGATCATACAATTAGTCATTTCTTTTAAAGTGCGGTTCTTCCGTTCAACTACACCATTTTGTTGTGGTGTATATGGAACAATGTGTTGTTGTTGGATTCCTTGTTCAGTGCATAAAGTAGTGAACTTGTTGTTAACATATTCTCCTCCATTGTCAGATCTTAACTTAATAATTTGATGACCAAATTGTTTTTCAACAAGGACCTTGTAGGCCAAGAACATATTAAATACTTCGCTCTTAAGTTTTAGGAAGTAAATCCAAGTGCATTTGGAGTATTTATCAATGAAAGTTAATAAATATTTGAAACCAGAAAACGAAGCAGATGGAAGAGGACCACACAAGTCACTATGCACAAGCTCCAAGGGAACCGAGGCGTGCCAAGAGGCACGTTTGTCAAAACTGTCCCAATGATGTTTTTCGAGTACACAACCAGAACAAACACTTTCCTTGCAAGATACCATCGGAAGACCAGTCACCATATTGTCTTTACATAGTTGTTGTAATGAGCGATAATTTAAGTGACCAAATCACTCATGCCAAAGTTCGCTCAAATTATCACTATGGGCAACAAAAACTGAAGGAAAAGGTGATGACCCAAAATTGTTAAATTTGTACAACCTGGTAATATCATCAACAGTTCCAGTAGCAAGGACATTTTGAAGATTTTTAAAATCCTTGATTACAACTTGGTGAGGTGTAAACGCAACAGTTTTACCTTCACCCGAATGAGTAATTTGATAGACTGATAACAAATTGCAGGAAATGTTTGGAACACAGTACATCACTGAAATGACCATTTTCTACTTGAACTGTTTCAGTTCCTACAACACTTAGAGATCTATCATCACCAACAAATATTTGTTTGGTGTTACATTCATGCATGGTAGAAAATATGGCTTGATCCTTAGCCATATGATAAGATGCTCCAGAATCAATGAACCATTCAATTGAAGTAGAAGAAGAAGATGCAGTATAAGAGTAACCAGAAGCACAAAGTGCATGTCCATGAGAGGTATATTTTGAAGACGAATCTAGGCTGATGTGGTGCTTCTTCATTGCTACTTTCAAGGCTGCCATCTTCTTAAAACACTTAGATTGATCATGATTATCTTTCCCACAAAAATTGCAATGACGCTCAGTATTCTTTCCTTTTTGCTTAGATCATTTGTCATTTTTTAAAGAAGGAGTTGACTGAGAGGGTTTGCGACCCTTGTTGTTTGGCTTATTATTGCGAAAATTATGTTTCTTAGGAGGCTTGGACTTTTCTTTCTGTTGGGACAATAAGGTTTTCCCAGATGTATCCGCATTGTTAATTATTCCAAGATGAATGAGCTTATCTTGCTCTCTAATTAAGGAATCACAAAAGGATTCAAGGTTAGGCTCTTGATAACTAGCTGCAGTCAAGGATTCTTTCATGGAGTAGAATGTAGATACAAAAACAGAATATGCAGGTCCAAGTTTTGAAAGAATATGATAAATATATTATTTGTCTTCTTTCTTAACCTTGCATTTTGCATATAATAGTCTAAGAGTTTTATACTTAGATAAATAGTCTTGAATGCATGAAAAATCATTTGGATTCAAGGAAATCAACTCATTCTCAAGTTGATGACCTCGAATTTCATTGTGTTTACCAAACATAGATTCCAACTTTTCCCAAGCTATATCAAGTTCATCAATTCAGATATGTGGAATCGCAAATCAGTAGAGATTGACATCTCAATCAATCCATGAGCTTCGTCACATCTATTTGCCCATTTAATTTTCTTATCATCATCAGTAGGTTATGTTTCTTTCCCTGAGGTTATCCTGAAAAGTACCCTACTTCGCAGAACATCCTCTATACGAGATTTCCATGAGAAATAGTTAGAACTTGTAAGTCTAATATCACAAGGGGCAACCATACTGTAAAATAATGGCTGAAAAAACAGAAACTAACTTTCTGGATGCAAAGAGCTTGAAAAAATATGCGATTTAAAAAAAATGGCACTGAAAATTGATTCTGGATGATGAAGTTATGCTTAATAATAAAAAAATGTTGAAGATGTCCCAATAGTGACGTGGCAGATATTAACTTGACCAACTAAAAAAAAGAACCCCTCTTCCCAAGATCAACCTTTGACAATCACTTTACAATAAAGTTGCTTTGAAGTGAATCATTTTTGTAGAATAAGTGAGGTTCACTTTTAAAAATAATGTTACTTTTAAATAATGTTATTTTTAGAATAAGTGAGGTTCACTTTACAATAATGACTCACTCTTTATTTTATTTTATTTATGTGAGATGCACTTTACAATAAAGTAACTTGAAAATAGAAATTGCATGCACTAAAAAGTAGCTTAATAAGACTTGAATTCAAGACCTATTAAAGAAATAAAACAACTTTGGATGAAGTGAGCTAAGTTTGAAAGGTACGTAAAATAATGGAAAGATGAAGGTTTTTTTTTAACTATTCTCTCTCATTCTCCATGTTTGCTCTTTTTTTTTCCCTGCAAATCACAAAAAAAACAAAAAACAAAAAATATTTTTCCACACAAAGGGGTTAGATCTTGGTTAGCTTACCCGGAAAGTCTACGTTTTCAAGTTTTCTCGATTTTTTTGATTTGCCATGATCGCACAAGGTGCACGACAAAGAGCATACGTAGCCGAGAAGACAAGAAAAAAACTTTCCCTTTCTGTTTCTGATTCGCCGTGATCGCGGAAGGTGCACGGCAAAGAGCATACGCAGCCAGGGAAGGCAACAGTCCGAGACTAAAACAGTAAAGATCTAGTAATAAAACTGATAAAATATGAGAGATTTAAAAAAACTAAAACAAATCTGTCACTGTAACATTATACCTTCAGATTTGCCGAAATGGGTGTTTTTGGAACAAACAGAAACGATTTTCGATGAAACGAAAACTATTTACCAATGTAAACGACGCTCCAGACGCAATGGAATAACTTCCACAAGCCACAAATGCACAAAAAATCTAGAACCAGAAACCCTTTCAAAGTTTCAGCAACACCGGTTCCAAGTCTTGATCAAAGCTGAAAGTGGCTCTTCATAAACGCTCTGATACCATGTTCAGGTACACAGGGTACTCCCAAAAGACCGAACACTTTGAGCAACAACTTCACACAAATAGATCACAGAGCAACACGCTGATGTTTGTCACGTGGTTAAAACCCTCGAGAGGGAAACAGTCCACGTCCCCAGCCAAATAGCTACTTGGAGCAATTTATTATGTAAAAGAAATAAAGTTACATGAGCTTCTCATTATTGATTAACTAGCCAAGGACCCTCTATGCTCTTTAAATAGAGATCATAAACTAATCGGGTGTTAAGCCATAGATCAATGGTAGGTATGATCTAAGAGAAGTTGAACCATCGGATCACTCTATGTTTAGAACATATCGTGACCGTTGGATTATAATATTTACAAATGCATACTAATGCCTACTAAAGAAACACATTTTTACCTAATGGATATATTACACAAGTTGATCTTAACTAACTCCTAAGTGTCTAAATATCCTAATAGTTAGGTCATCAATGATACTCAAAGAGTGACCTAGACAACACCTTCCAATCATGATCAACAATTATCTCCCACTTAATCTTCTTTGCAATGAGGTTATGACCTCTATCTTTGTGTGAAAATGTTATGAGAACCCCCTTATTTCTTGAAGGAATTATACAAAATGAGGTTGGAATGATGCCAATACCACAACAACAAAAAGTTAGCATCCACATTATGCCAACCCCACCACAAAGTGACATCCATGCCATCTATAGCTTGGGTTTCCCAAATTTCCAGCACTCTATTTAGGTAAATGTCGAAATCATTGTACTTCTCATTTTTAATGTGACTCGACTTCCTTGTTTTGCTCAAATACAATAGTATTTCCCCTAAGATTCAACGATGTATACCATTACGAGCACTAAAGACACTTCTAACTCTCAAGCACACCATTAACCATCGCAACCATAAGCCCCGTTCCCTAACAAATAGTCAACTTTGAGGCCCTTGCCACTAATGTATACAATGACCTTGTGGACCTTCATGGTGGAAGTACCAAAGGCATATGGAAATCAAACATCCTCTATCCCATTGACACCAATGAAACTAACACGCGGTGATCAATCTCAAGAAACAGCTACAATAATACCAATTGTGATAACAACAACCGTTGCAATAATAACAATGGAAACAATGACAACAATAAAGCCTTGCCTCTCCTAGCTTTACACCACATAACATTATTGTCAAAGTTCCTTTGGTTCCACTGTGCATTGACACAATTTCCACAATGCATTCAAATCCACATGCTTCTACCCATTCTCTAGACATTCACTATATATTGAATGATGAACCAATTTGCATAGGCGACATGCCTAAATGAAGATGAATTATGCCATAGTTATGCTTCCCTAAAACTCAACAATATTTTTGATGATGTGCTAGACCTAACATTCGTCCTTAATTCTTCTCTATGCCTGCCTTGCCACCACCTACTTGCACACCTAAGTACACCCCTTTTCCATCATGTTCAAATCTTGACACACTAGCATGTGCACCCTATGCACCCAACAACCACCACAATCAACCACAACCACCTACATGCACATCAAACAATTAAGCTATATTGTAATGACTTACCACTAATTAACTTGCAAAGCAATTCCTATTTCAAGATGGAAAAACTAAACTAGAGATTTAGGATGAACCCACCTCTGAATTCATCTTAGGTGAACCTCTAGTTCTATGAGTGCAACACACTAAAGTTTAGTCTCTTTTCCCTCTAAATGCTTTTGGATTTTGCACCTATCAATCCTTTAATAGGATTGAGGTGGTGGAGCCCTTCTACTTAAAGGAGAGTTCATACACAATTGTGACCTTTGAGCCCTTCCTTGCGCCTCAACCACTAAAAATTCCATCACAGGAACCTCCAAGTGCATTAGTTGGTGAAGGTGTCACCTCATGATGAATCTATTACTCAATTGAGGAAGAGATCATTCAATTATGTGCTTCTCTTGGTTTGTTGATAAATATACTGGCAAACCATACATCAAGATTTAGGCCTCCCAATGTGCAATTGTACCTGACATCATCAAAGATTCTAAGGTCTAGATCGACACATTATGCTTAGAGAGATATGGATTCCATGTACAAAAGGAACACCCTGCTTCTTATCCATCATCAAGATGAGTGCACTTGATATGGTACATTGAAGAGATTTTGGATAATAATGTCATGCCCATTGATTGATATCCAGGTGACATTCCCACAAGGGATCTAATTTGCACAACCACCAACAATGTAAAGGCACTTAGTTTAATGTGTTTTTGTTAACCAAATCTAAACACGATTGTTGATTCCATTGTGCAGGAGATCCATAGATTCGTTAACACTGTGATCACCTTGTAGAGTACTTGACACATTTTCAAGCTCTTCCTCGCCACTAGTGTTGGATCCACCTAGTGCTATCCCATCATTGTGCATTTTGCTCCCAATTTTGCTTTTTATCTGAAGTGACTATAGATCAACACTTAGACTCCTTTATGTAGAATTTGTAATGCTTCATTTGACTTCCAACCAACTCCAATAAGCTACCAACACCAATCTTTTGTACTAGCATCTTTCCCTCACAACTACCTAGTACTAGTGTTGAGAGAAGCTTTAAGGATAAAGCATCATTTTAAGGGTTGTATAATGTTTAGCATGGATATCATTCATCACCGAAAGCTATTGTTAATCCAATTCATTCGTATCTCTTGATGGTAGTTGAATTAATACACCATGCTAGCATACCATCTCTAGTCAACACATGTAATACTCTATTTTTGACTTGATGTATGAGATCGTATTTGTATAAATTGTATATAAGTGATTATAATGACAAGAATCAAGCCATACAAGTTAAAATGAACGACCCCATGTGTAAATAATGTAAATATGTTCTATGGTTCCCTAGTACAAATCCCAAGGCCAAGACCCGTCTATTGAATAGCTAGGTTGTGATTGCGACAATTATGCATTTTATGTATTGTGTAGTAGATTTCCCATTATACACTCAATATATGTAAACAATTTTATTGAAAATCAATTTAAAGGCTTAAGATGGCCTTGGAGAGCATGAGAGGGTTTATGAGCCCACTAGAAGGGAAGTGGAAAGGGGGACCTAGAGGAAATAATCAATGTTTTTGAGGAACTCTTGTCTTTTCATCATGTGCCTTTTTAAATGTCATTCACCACTATTGACTTAGAAGCCAATTATTGAATGCATGTGGTGGTTGGTGAGGAATTTTAGCTCACATAGTTATGGAGTAATGAGATTAAGTACAGTCATCATGGGGAAGTGTAAGAGTCTTCCATCCTCATGTAAATATGTTCCCCCATCCTCATGGAAATATGTACCCCCATCTCATGGGAATCATGGAAAATTTTAAGGGTCCATAATTTTGTTAAAGTGTAGCCTAACATTTGTGAATCTCACTAATTATCAAATCTCCAACCATAAAATATTTGACGACATTTTTTACATAATATTCACAATTTGTAAGGATTTTTTATAGTTTTTGGACAATTTTGGTGATTTTTAGAATAAAAAAAATTAATCCTATGGAATTTGGGCAAATCGTGTTGGAAAAAAATGAAAAAAAAAAAAACCGAATATTTTTTTGGAAAAAAACCTCGAAAATTAGCCCATGAGCTAAATTTCGCCCCTAAAATTTCCCTTTATGAGAATTAGTTTCTATCCTCCATTCTCATGAGAATCATTTTCCATTCTCACCATGAACCATTCACACTCACCTATCTCATGTCGAAGCAAAAGCATTGAATGTCGCAATCCTCATGTTTTACATTAATATGCAAACTTGAAAATGACTAATCGGTAATGGGAGAGTAATTTGTGGACCTATGAAGAGAGATGGATGGTTGCACGGGAGCACAAAGGAAGGATTGTTTAGGAAACACACATCTTCCATATTAAATGTTGCTCATTGGGTGTCTTCGAGCTAAGGTAGTGTTCTACCAGGGTATTGCAAGAAGGCAAACAACAAAATGGGTTCTTCTTGGCGACATTGAAGAGCAATGGCTCTCAAGGGATCGCTGAGCATAGAACAAAAACATCTTCCATGTGTGTATGGTTGGGTGGAAAATTGCTCGATACAACCAATTCCTTAGACCATCTTGGTTGAAAGGTAAGTATTAAATCTCCACTCTTCATTCTCTTTTTATAATTATGCAATTAAGCCTATTCTTCATTATGAATAAAAAAAGGGTATGGAATCTATGGTTTAATGAGTTTATGCATATTTATTTATGTTGCATTATTTAGTTGCATACATGCATGAATTTGAATGGTGTTGGGTTTTAAAGGCCTGTGTTTATATTGAGATTTTATACTCAAGTATCAAGTATAGATCATGCCCTCTATCTATGAGTTGGGTAATCCATGGAAGGACATGATACAACACATTACCGTACAACACCACCTCTAAGCATGCGTGCTCAACAAGACATTTTTTTTTAACCATAGAGAATCGGCTCAAAATCGGTAACTTCGTTGAGATTAACCACGGTAAGCCTAAGATCAAATGCGACGGTTGCCACTACAATCAACCAAACATTCTTAGCACATTTGGTTTAAGCTTCAACGAGACCTCACCTTGAAGTCACGTCAACTCACAAAATATAGTAACATTTATGTAAAAATGCAAAATACAGTTAATCGTAAATAGTAATTAATGATTTTCCTACCATTGTATTATGCTATTATATTCCATGGAGGACTCGCCCTCCATTTTTTATACGTTTTCTACGATATTCTATGGAGCTCGCCCTCAAAATTTATACGTTTTGATGATAAAATTGCAAAACTTTATTCTTTGTTACATTCCTAATACTTGTTATAGAGGACATAAAAATTCTATGGCATATAATTTGCCCCTTTTTCACTCCATAAGGCACACTACCAATTCCCCACCCCATTACACTGTTTCCTAAAGCTCTTTTCCCTTGGAAAGTCTTTTCAAGTTGGTTTTAACAAATAGATTCATTGCGGGGGTTGAATATCCCTTGGGCCTAATGGTTAGGAACATGTGTTATCTTTATGGAGGTCACAGGTTCAAAATCGACGAGGTAGGGTTGTCATTGACCCGTTGTGACAAAACTTGAAGGGTAGGCAACCCCTGGGATAGAGGCTCACCTCGGTGGGCTTTAGGACGTCTCGACCCTTGCTAAGTCACAAGTTACCGGTATATCTGGCTTGCGAGTTGTTGGATATACTCTTGGGAGGTTGTTGTTCCCATGGTCTTAAAAAAACAAATAGATTCGTTGCAATGGGTAAGGACTCCAAGTAGTGGTAGTGACCTCTAGGGATAGCTCCCGGACTGGTCCACCCTACTTTATGGGGGAAAATACGAGTCCTTACGTATGTTGGATTCCTTACACCGCCAAGTTGTTCAAAAGCACCACCTTATAGGTCAGAGAAACACACCTCGAAAAGGTGTGCGAGATTGAGATGACACGAACGAATCTTTGGAACACGTCAAGTTCAATGCACAGTGTAAACCCTTACACCTTGTATCACATGAAGGCAAGAACTATGGATCAAGTGATTGCAATAAGTGGGTTGCTTGTCCACCATTTACACAACATCGTGCCTCATTTCACGTGTGCCCCTTAGGCATTGTTGTTCACTTACTCACCTCATCTGATCATTATTATTCGACAAAGGCCTATCTTTCCATCAATGAAGGTTTACACAAAGGCCTTTCTTAGAATTTTCTTGTGCCCATGTTAAAATAAGAGATCGTCTTAGAAATGAGTAGGATAAAAGACAACTAAAAAGCCTCCTTTTTCCTACGAATTTTTGATAGAAACCGATTACAATTGTTCTTGAAAACTGTTATTTCTACAATTTCGTAATTTCAGTTATTCGATTTGGTTGCCCTAGAATAAATGACCAATTTTAATACTACCCATATCGCCCAAATTACGATTTGAGCATTCTAAATTACCATTTCAACACGAACTACTTTGCCGGATTCTAGGGAGTTGGGGGCGTTTTGTTTAGTGCTTATACTACTCCGCTTATCAATATGTTATGCCCATGTTAAAGATGAGAGGTTGTCTTATAAAAATATAATGGGAGTGAAAACACGTATCATTGTAAAATAAAATATAAATGTGAAATGTGAAGTCTAAGTTATAAATTTTGAAAGTAAGAACATAGAAGGGAAACAAATTAGACGCTTAAAAGGAAGAGCTTTACACTAAAAAAATCAAGTCACATTGTCTTGGAATGTTTCTTTACTATTTGTGATTGAAAAGAACTTGGTTATAGTTGTGATATGATCCAAGGGGGGAATATATGGTGTTAAATATATATATGATATGGCCTCTAAGGAGGTGTTTATGGGGCTAAATAGTAAATAAGTAAATGTATATGCAATAGTGGTTGACCTAATGAAGGGGCTTCATGTGCAATGAGTGAATAGGTATATATAGAAGTAACATAGTCATTGCTGAGGGAACGTGTAAACTAGATGTATGAATGTCTTGGGGTATTTGGAGGAGGTTCTCCTATTCTTTAAGGAGTTAGTGTGTAACTCATCTATCTTATCTATGTTGGAGTTATGTTGCACGTTTAAAATGTTGTACAAGGTGTGTAATCTCGCCTCTCATGATAAAAATTTAGATTGTTGTACACGGTGTGTACTCTTGTCTCTTATGATAATGACAAATTCTTAAATTATTGTAAGAGACAAGAGTACACACCATGTACAACAATGTAAATGTGGAGCACAACTCCAATATAGATAAGATATATGAGTTGCACAATAACTCCCTAAAGAATAGGAAAACCTCCTCCAAATACCCCAAGACATTCATACATCTAATTCATATATTCCCTCGACAATGACTACATTACATCTATATATACCTACTCACTCCTTGCACATGAGGCCCCTTCATTAGGTTGACCATTAGGCTAACCACTATTGCATATACATTTACTTCTTTACTATTTAGCATCATATATGCCCCCTTGGGGTCATATCATAATCTTTTAACCCCGTATATACCCCTCGGTTATGAACCAAAACCTTAAATTACCATAAGATACAAGAGTACACACCATGTACAACAATGTAAACATGGAGCACAAATCCAATATAGATAAGATAGATGAATTACACTATAACTCCTTAAAGAATAAGAGTCTCCTAAAGATACTCCAAGACATTCATACATCTAATTCACATGCTCCGAACAATGACTACATCACCTCTATATATACCTATTTACTCATTGCACATGAGGCCCCTTCATTAGGCCAAACACTATTACATATGCATTTTCTTCTTTACTATTTAGCCCCGTATATGCCCCACATGGGATTATATCATATACACTTAACCCATATATGCCCCCACCCCCTCCCTTGGATCTTATAAGGTCGTGAGGTGGATGTATTTATTAAGGAATTTTGGTTGTCTAACACATATGTCAATTGTGTTAGTGAGTTGGTCATGCAGTCTCATCTTGCTGGGGCTTGGTTTAAAGTAGGAAGTAATCAACTTGACATGGGTTACTTATGGAATACTTGTCTTGAGCAAGATGCCGACATAAGTCAAACATCTATTGAATGAAGAGGGCTAGGCATTTACAATCCTCACATGACATAAATTCATTGAGCGAGTCACCAGAGTCCCCAAAAAGGCATAAGAACCACCCTTTGATCTCATAGTATTGTGAGCATCTAAAGACAAAGTGGTTCTCAGTCTCTAGCTCTAATGACCATGTTTGGTGTGTATGATGCTCACGAGGAATACAATGATTTGTATCAATGTGGCATTGTTGGGAGTTTACTTCGATCCTTGTAAGGGAACCCTTAAACTACAAGACCACTAGAGTTTGGCACATATAGGAGATGTAATGATCCCTTCAATGAAATGAAGATACGACTGTGTTAGTAATGGAGATTCGATGAGAGTGGATCTATGGCTCCATATTTGAAGATAAGATTTGAAATTATCATCTTGAATGCCCTTGTTTATCTCTCTTTTGGAGAAGGTTAGTGCGTCCATTGAGAAGTTGTGTGGACTAGGTTACTTGTCAATATCAAGACTAAGTAGACGGAGCAATAAAAAGTATTTGGCACACCAATCAAAAGGAATCCCATCATATGTCCACTACATAGAAGACCTAAGTGCAACATATCGATAATTCAAATGACCCATATCGGGGTTCCCATTTGCTATAGCTTGTGAATCATCGTCGCAACCCTAAAACCAATAGAGGCAATGCGTAAGTTATTGCTGAACTTTGCAAGGATGATGGTTGAAGGAATTAATCCCTTTGCATGAATATGTTGGAGAGCTATGAAAAAAGACTCTCTATATTTGGATTTGATTTGTAGCACTAATGTAAGGTCCCCAAATCTCACATCCATAAAGAAGAGTAGGCATGACTAATGATAAAAAGAGACATCTTTGTCGATAGGTCATGATACCGGAGCTGGAAACACTTCTTCTCAAGGGAAGTAATGGTTACATAACCTTTACATAAACACGACTCCACTATTGGTCTCAAACTAAAATCCAAACTAGAAAAGAGTACTCTAGTAAGTAAGTGGTGTTGTTCCCTATGTCCTTAAGGTGTTGAAAGCCATGCCTTTTGTTTTCTTTTAGTGCACGTAAATCCCATGGACTCGCAAAAAAAGCTCATGATATCTGGTTGTCTAAAAACATTTCACTAATTTTGACAACAAAATAATGTCATATGCAAAATAAGCATAATGACATCACTTCAAAGAGTAAGCATCCATTTGTATCACCTATTATGATAGTATCTCTTCTTGTTCCTCAATGTAGAATACAAAAAAATGTAGAAGATAGCTTGCAACCCTATTTACCTTCTATAATGCTCTAGACTCCCTTGGTATTTTTAACACTTATATGTACTCTATCAATGATGGGATCATAAAGTGTCATCGCTAGTAAAACCACTAACTTTAAAAGACTTTAAACCTTAAGGCTCATTTCCTTGAGATGTCAAAGTGTCAAGGGACTATGTAAAATGCCTTGCAAAATACAACAATAACTATACACTTATTAGCCTTTGGCCTCTTCAATGATAAAAGTTAGGTTGAAGATGTGGTCATTGGTGAGATCAGTTATCTTCAAACCTATCTATCTTTTGGCTCTCACTTTATTGGTCTCTACCCATTTTGAGATAAAGATTTATGGAAGTGTAGTGAATATCTTCGCTAAGATATGCCCGTTCATAATTATGTGATAGTTAGGCAAAGTTATTTGTATCTACAATGTTATGGATGAGATGCATTATGTTGAAAGTCTAAAAAAATGGAAATCCATCGACTATAACAATTTATTTATTTTTATTTTTTTAAAGAAAAAGGCTAAACCTTGATATTCATTAAAAATCAAAGAGCATTTTTACAAAACAGTCAAACCCAGAGTTCTGTCCAAAAACATCTCCACATGAAAATGCTAAAAATGAGTGACATGAATTGTCAAGCTGTTTTTAAAGAATCCGGATCTTGTTAGAAGTGAATTTAAAGATGGCATAAAGGTTATACACAATTAAATAAGGCTTTAAATTAAATATATTGTTTAAAAATATTACCTCATTTAAAAATGTTAAATGATACAAACAAGTCAAATTAAGTTTAATGTCTTTGTCTACACCAAATCGGAGATTCCTCATGCTTGTACTCTTCTACATGATGTTCTATGTATATAGAAAGTTCACAATGTGTAGTTGAATACATTGAAAAGTTCATTATTTATTTTTTAAATATTACCACTTTTTAAAACATTTTTTCTAAATTCCTTTTACTTATGATATTTAGAATATCTCATACTAATGTTGAAATAAGATATCTTGTAATATGTTTTTTTATTATTATTTCTAAATTCCTACTGCCAATGGAGCATATTCTCGTCCATTTTTCCTTTTTGATATTGTATAAGTTTATGATGCACATTCCCATCCATGAGATTCACAACATATGTTGATATCTTCAACATCCATGTGCAATGATTAAGTCAAATGTCGGTAATCTTACTTGATGTGTCGATGAATAACGACAATAATACAATTGGACAAAACCAAGTTTTTTTTTTAAATTACTAGACGTGTCTATGAAGGTAGGTTAATGAAATCAATATTCTAAGAGGATAACGACAATTGAAGGTAGGTTAATGAAATCAATATTCTAAGAGGATAACGACAATTCAACTATAGGAAAGCTTTTTTGTATGGGCTATCATTTCCTCGAAAGTGATGAGCATATTAAAATGTATTTGTAACTTTTTATTTTTTGGTGGAACTTAAATTTGAATAGTACAACCTGAATGCCTGTGTAAAAATTGTGAAAATGTGGAATTTATACAAGGATATATTAAATTATGTGTGGAAAACAAAAGAGTTAGGCTTAAATGAAATTTTATATTTAAATTTGTACTTTTGATTTTGTTTTTTTTTATTATAAGTTTTTTAATTTTTTAAAATGTTTAAGTAATTTATTATTATTTTTTAATTTAAATGATGTTGAATTTGATTTTTTTTATTAGTTAAAGAAGTTAGCCACTGTGTAGAGTAAGCTATCTACTCGACCATTTGCACCGGGGCCCATTTGACATGATCAGGTGATAGCTTATTCTGTTACCTTTCCGTGAGACCAAACACCTACTTTTACACCAACTGCGCTCTCTAATTCATTCATCCATAAATTTAGCCATGAAAATTCTTGTTTTTTAAGTGCAATTTTAAAATTGTAAGTTTTGATTGGAATTTTTATAAAAATTGCAAATGTATGTTTAGAACTGTATAATTTTAGTCAACTCCATAAAAATAATTGGAAAGATCTAAAACTTGGAACGTTTTACCAACTTCTTTGTAACAATTAATCAACTCCTTTGTTTGTTTTATGGAACCCGATCCAGGTTTAAACCACCTTGGATTCTTTATCCTTCATGATCACAGAGGTTAAAGTTTTAAACTAGCATACACACAGAACATTGGCGTTATCAAATCCATAACAATTGAATTTCAAATTACAAGCTTTTAGAACACAGTTTCAGATTAGGTTTAGATCGGTTCAGTCTGTAGATTCAATTTGATTTGGTAAATTAGTATTCTTCCTTATCACATTATACCAGAGTGTAATAATAGTTTGCTGTAGAATTGATCTGCAATGAAAATGTAAGAAAAGAAGCAGAATTTGTTGTTCTTGGTCTCACTGTCACAGAAAGTTAACGGAGTAATCTATTACTAGACGGAGTCAAGTGGGCTCCGGTGCAAATGGTCGGGTAGATAACTTACTCCTAAATTCTCAAGTAACTTTATTGTTTGAAGCTTAGAAAATAGAAGTAAAAACATTTAATATAAAATTTTCTAAAAATGCCATGTGGCGATTTTCACTTGTCTTTGTTAACTTTTGTTTACTTAAAAAATGTCTTTATCACTTTTCATGTGATGTTTTGGTTTTGATGTGACATATTCTACATATTTGATCTTAAAATGTTTTTATGAGGACAATTATTTATGGATATGACAAATTCTATAAATTCTTTTTATAGAATTTCTATATTCAACTTAAAGTTATTTACTTTCTTAGTGGTTATATTTGGCGCTGACTACCACTTTGTGGCATATTCACTTGTTTCATTGTAGATAGAAAGCACCAATTTTGTAAGGATTGACTTCTTAATTGTTGGCATTTCTTTATTTTTCCTCTAGGTAGCCATTGCAATAATTCTAAGCTTGAAATTTGTGAGCTCTAGGGAAGGCAATATATCCAAGCAACTAGTCATATTGGTGGTGCTTCTCATTTGTGTTTACCCTTGGGCATGGTTTTTCTTGGATGGTTGGTTTCCAATGGAGATCCACTTGGTTGGACATAGCATTGGCATCTTTGTAAACCTTCTCTTCACGTTCGTTTTGCCTGGGCATTTCTTGCCATGCTTTGCCACATGACTAAATTGTTTCTCTTTTTTGGAGGTGGAGAGGTGGTGATGATAGTTTTAATTTATTGGTTGCGCCCAAAGACCCAAAATGTGTTGATTAAGGAGATGGATATGACGAGGAAGGAACACTAGTTTTGGAAAAGACTTGTAGAAGAGGAACAATGTGGCCATTGATGTCACTATTAATCAATATGCTTTTGTTTTTTTTAAGCGCTCCCACCCATTGCTCTGTTCTTGAGAGGACAAACACATATATCTTAAAATAGCCATGATTTCATCAACATTTAGTATTCCTCAACAAAATTTCCCCTTATTTTGTTGAAAGTTGAGAATCAAAGGTCCATTGCTAACTGAATCATGAATTTTCATTTAGGACACATAAAAGTGAACATAAGATACTAAATCAAAATCAAAATAGTTTTGGAGATTACCAATTAAAGTCCATAGAATGAATATTTAAGCTACGACGAAGGAGTCATTTGCTTCGAAAATACCATTGTGAATGACATGGGATTATACACAAATCAATAAAAGATTTGGTTATGCTCTTGTATGGGACTACCTTTGTCACATTAGGGTTCAGTCTAAAGGAGCCAAACACTTTCGTTGATGAAATCCATAGGATACACAAGCTAGAATTGGACAGATTGTGTGTGTTTGATTATTTTGTAATATTATACAATCTAATATCTACATCATTTCGATGGATGCCATATGTCATCTCATTCTTTGTCTATTTTCCAATCGAGAATGCCCATTTTATGGCTTATGAGGACATCTTATGTCTTTAGGTGTCACGGTCCGGTATGTTTTTAAGGGGTTTGTTTTGTCACTTTTCATATGCATATTATTTTATTATTATTAATAAATCCAACAGAGAACTCAACATGAATGGAAAGTAGGTTAATATTGCTTCTTTTCTCTACAAATCAATGTTTTCTTGTTTTTTATTAATAGAAATATTGGGCTTCCATGACCAATCTACTTATATTTGTAATGTACACAAATCTAATAATAGTTTTACAATTTGTGAGAATTTGATTAGTTGGTTTTGAAGTGTTTTTTTGGGTTCATGTAAAATTTTATCTTTAATTTAGAATTAATGAATTTGCTTTATATATCATTGGTTAGAGGTAGAATACCATAGTCTCGTTTTAAATTCATATTGTTAAATAAATGGCTGGATTATTATTTTATCAGTGGATTAAGTTAGGCCATTCATTATTCCTAGTATGAAGCCTTTGTTTTCTTGCACATTGGTCATTACATCTTCTTTGCTTTTCTTTATTGTTGTGTTTTGTTGATATGATATGATATGATTAACCAACCCTTTACACATTTGCATATTTTTGTTATCACTTGGTTTTGTGGGTTAAGTCTGTAAGTTCATTTAAGTTTCAAACACTATGTACTTTTCATTGCCAAGGCTTTAAAATTAGGAAAATAGAAAACCACCATTATATTAGATTAATGCAATAGCCAACTAACCAATTTGGTTTGGATTGTCAACTGTGGGTTCTTGTTCTTGCTCTCCATCCTCTAAGAAGCACCCTAACTTGAATGGTAACATCCATCCTCATATTAACACATGTATCTTGTAGACATTCATCTTTTATAACACACCGAGGCTTTATGATGTCTTTGTTTCATGGAAGGGAAGAAAAGTCTTATAGAAACATTTACTCTTCTTAACAATATTTTCAAATTCGAATTCAAATTTGCTACTTCGAAAATCCTCCTAAGAAAAACAAAACAACCATACAATGTCTACATTTGACGAGAGAGTATTTTGATCATATTAACACGAACATATGTTAAGAGTCTTTGTTATAATTATGACTTTGCTATATTTAATTTCCATTGTCTCATTTTAAATTTGATTAGCAATGCTAGTTTACTATAGAAGTAGGATTCGGTAATATTGCCAATTAAATATATGCATCATGTTTCTGTCTCTAAAGTCTATGCTTAATGTTTATTGCAAATAAATAATAATATAATACATCTCACACTTTGAAATGTTTAACGATTTCAATTGACATTATGTTTAAAATAACAAGTATTCTTGTTTGAAAAAACTCTTAAAAAAATCTAATCTTTAACATTTATTTCAATTTATTTACCAATCAAAATATAGTTATCTATCAACCTACCTAATCTTTAAGCAATGTAATAACAAGTCAATATATACAGCTATCAACCCAACCCATTTTAAGTAATTTAATGACAAGCCAACATATAGCTATCAACCTAACCCATCTTTAAGTGATTATTATTTATATCTCTCATTTTTAATAGATTCAATCACATATATAAAGGTAATTTCTTCTTTGATAATCTTGGTCAATGGTTAGAATGTTATTAATAAAGATTCAAAAATTAAATTATAATAATATTAACTTTACTAAATAAAAGCCTATAAAAAAATTAATAGTATTATGATTATTATTTATTATTTATATTTATCTTTTTAATAAATTCAATAACATATATGATTTATGTTTATTATTTATATATATATATTTTTAATAAATTTAATAATATATATGAATTAATAGTGTTATGATTATTATTTATTATTTATATTTATTCTTTTTAATAGATTCAATAACATATAAATCTTGTTTGGTAATCTTTGTCAATGGCTTGAATGTTATTAATAAAGATTTAAAAATTAAATTATAATAATACTTGCTTTATTTAGCAAAAGCCTATAAATGACATTAACTTAACTTAATAATGAATGTACTTATAAATAACATTAACTTAATAATTAGTGCACTCCACTTATTTTTATGTCAATTTTATACAATATTAACAAAATTTTAAGTATACTTTATTGATTTGAAATCTCTTATTAAATTATTAAAAATTATTTGAATATATATATAAAAGTTATTTATTTAAATGACATATAAAAAATTAACTATATTTTTTAAGTTTTAAGTTTAAAATTTTCATCACATTACATAATCATATGTATTTTGTATTTAAAATTATTTTCTTTATTTATTTTTAAAATAAAAAAAATAAATTACACACCATTTTTTATTTATTTATTTTTTATCATTTACTTAATATTATAGAGAATGGGTTACTATATAAGTTTCATCGTATTACATAACATACAAATTATTTAAAAAATATATAAATTATTTAAAATTATTATATTTATTTATTTGTAAAGATAAAAATAAAATTGCATATCTCTTTATATTTTAATTTTTTTGGGTCATTTACTTAATATTATAGAGAATGTGTTAGAATATCAACTGATTTGATATCCTGCATAATAATAAAGAAATTTCCTCTTATGCATATATGGTTCAAAAGGAAATCAAACGCTATTTTTTATTTATTTATTATGAAAGCAAAATGTGATGTGAGTTGCCACATTGTTGGTAAAACCAGGTTGTTAATTAGTTGGAATGATGCATTATATAGGAGTCACTCATTATAAAAAATATATTTTTAATTTAATATTTTTAGATGTATAAGGTAATTTCATCATGATGATTTGTGGAATTTATTATTGGTTAAGCGATGGTGATGATGGGTAATTCAATTTATCAAATATTACATAGAGCTGCACCTGGTTTCATTCATATGAAATGACTTATTATATAAGTAAATCAATTCTCGGAAAACAAGTAGGAATCAAACCAAGATGAGTATCTGATAACATCTCATTTTAATCACTCAAATTAAACCCATTAAAGTTTATAATATTTAATGTATTTTAATATTCACATAATTATTCATGTTTGCGCAAAATTAAAACCAAGGTTCTTGTGCAAGGTCTAACAAGGGGGTCGTTGTAGTCTAGTGTGCTGACATTTTCAATCCCCCAAAAGAGAATGTCTCACCCAAAGCACAACACTGGTCTGCTTATGATGAGGATGGATAACTATAGGGATATATTGGAAACAATCTTTTCATTCACCATACTACACCATATATTCATCATACATACTTAAAGATACATATAATAGAGTTACACATCAACTATAAAGCAAAGAACATACATCATTATTCATTGTATACACAAAAAAAGGCCCAATAATCTTCATTCATATTCATTCATGGATCTTCAATAATATACATTCATATCCATTCATGGATCTTCAATAATATACATTCATGTGGATCTACAACCTTTGTCTTTAGTTTGCAGAATGACCCATCACAAATCCAGGTACATAATCAAAACCCACAATTACATGACCCTGATACAAAACCAAAAACTCAGACTCGATTGAGAGAATGCCTTCAATAATATGCTATGATCTACTTCCTCTCCCTGAATCCTCTATCTCCCTTTTTGCTCGCTTGCTTATTGCTTTTTATTTAATTGCAGGGGTGGACCCTATATGGTTGTAGTTGATAACTATTTCCGTAGCCTCTGCCCTATTTTCTATGGATCTTCTGTCACTACGGTCCTTTCCAAAAACGAAGGAGCTAACATGCCTCGACCACAAATGTTGACTTGCCATCGAGTCAACTCTACTATGTTCCTAAAACCTATGCATATTCTAGTCCCAACTCTTCAAACGAAGGAGCCAACTCATGTACTTCTTTGATTGAAAAACTTTTGAAGGCTTCACTGGTTCTTCCACTTTGGTCTTCCATTTTCCCATAAAAATGTTGGTGCCAAATATGAAATCTTGGGCCTTCTTTGAGTCAAGTGTAGTAGGCTTATGTTCCTACAACTATTGCCACTTGACGATTATCCAGTTGTTGTGAGTGGATGCATGCTGATTGTGCAACTAGATTTAACTCTCACATATTTTTCTTTGTGGAAAGCAGTTGGTCATGATAGTGGTCTAGTTCATCATCAACATGTTGGGATTCTTGGTAATTTTGTTGTTGTTCCAAAGGGTTTGTGCTAATCTTGGATTTGTTATTGAGCTTCCTTAACTTCTCGTGTAAAACTTCTACTAGGTGCTACTTCTTTGTCAATACTCCTACCAAATCATTTAGTGTAGTAAAAATTTCTTGGCTTTGTTGGGTTGTCTGTTGCAAGTGGGTGTGAGTGTTAGAGACTTCCTGCATTATTGTAGGCAATTGTGCCATTAATTGCAAATTTTTCTCATCGCCTTGGATTATGATTCTAGTGACCTCTTTCGATAGTTCTGCTCTTTATATATCCAATTGTGCCCTAGACGTGAAGAGGATTTGAAGAGTTTCTTGTGGCGTAATTAATGAACTTTCCTTAAGTGTGGCAAAGACATACTTATGAACTCTAAGCCACATCGGTCTCATCTGGTCGCAGAGGGATGTGACTATGCTTTCCATAATAATGCGATCTTGATGTTCTTAGTTCTTGGCTTCGATCACATTTGCCAATTGGATTCATGCATCATCATATGTTTCCTGTTGAAGGGTGGTGTGCTCATTCTAAACCCAAACTATTCTATGTTTGACTTCTACGGTGGTTTCTTAGGATATTTTGAAATAGTTGTTACGTTGAATACCATGGTAAATCTGGTATTGTAGCACCTGGGGGTAAGGAATGCAAAGGCAATTCGCTGGCAATGGAGTGCATTGCTTGGTCAGTTATCTATGGCTTGGCTTCTTATTGGGATGCTTGAAGCTGCTACACAAATTAAATTGAAGTTTGGGTGATGGATTTGGGCTTGTGATGCTCGGATTTTGATAGAGTCTATAGTTCGACAGTGCTTTAATCCTCAAAGGTAAAAAGTGGCTAATGGAGTGAAACTTGGTTGGTTTTAATGTTCAATACACGCTAGTGGGGGAGTATGAAACAATTCATTAATGTTAGACCTAGTGGGGATTTGAAATGATCAAAATTTAAATGCGAGAATCTGTGTGATGATGTCACATGGGGACACAGTTAATGTAGTTTAATCAGACTTTAATGAGTCTTTAATATGAGACAACGAGATTGGTTCATGGAAGCAGGCCTATTTCCATGAAGGTGACGGAGGGATCGATTTGCGTGCCACTGACATGCGCACCTCCCCCCATACATGCAAAGAATATAACACATACCCAACATTCTCCCACTTGTTGTTTTCTTAGCATAGAAATGAGTGTGCTCATAAAGTCATAGGTTCAGGGCATTAATGCCCATAGATTCTCTACACCAAGAGAACTTCTCTGTACTAGCAGACTTTGTTAATGAGTCTGCAACATTCTTCAAGGTGTCAACCTTTTCCAACAACACCTTCTTGTCTTCAACCATATCTCTCACAAAGTGATATTGCACATCAATATTCTTTGTCTTAGCATGATAACCATGTTTCTTTGCTATGAATATTGCACTTTGTCTATTGCAATATAACCTTACAACTTTATGTACAAACCCAACACTTGAACACAATCTTTGCAACCATACTGCTTCTTTGCTGAAATGTGTGTCTTCCATGTATTCATCTTCTATAGTTGAGAGTGTAACTACAACCTATCTCTTACTCTTCCAACTGATAGCTCCACCAAATAGTTTTACATACCCACTTGTATATCTCCTGCGATCAAGATCTCATACCCAATCTGCATCAACAAATCCATGTACATCTATTACTCTATCTGGTCTAGGTCTTCCTTGGTAGGAGATTGCATAATATGTGGTTCCACGCAAGTATCTGAAGACCATGTTTACAATTTTCTAATGCTCTTTCCCTAGTTTTGACATATATCTTCTCAAAACTCCTACTGCATGAACAATGTCTAGTTTAGTACATACCATTGCATACATCAAACTACCAACTGCACTTGTTAGTTTTTCAACATTTAAGCTAGCATTATGATAAGATCTTTTCACTGAGAGAATAACAAGCACAGCAATCACATAAGCATATCACAAGAGACAAG
>LPNX010347362.1:306522-397811 GCA_001517045.1 Pseudotsuga menziesii
AAATATATAGAAGAATACATTCTGAAGTTACATATACATCAACAGCACTGGCATATGGAGCCCGTGACATATCTTCTTCTTCTTTTGTCTTGGGACACTGATCTACATATAACTTTACACCTATAGGAATAGGGACCATGGCCAACTTAATTTCCTGTATGTTAAATCTTTGTAGTACCGTCTCAACATATTTTCTTTGATTTAACCAGACCTTCCTATTTGCATCTTCTCTTCTTATCTCCATTCCCATAATGAAGTTTGGAGCAATGAGATCCTTCATGTCAAATGTGGAGGACAATTGAGACTTCACCTCCTTTATAACATCTTTGTTGTTTCCAATCAACAACATTTCATCAACATATAGTATTATGTTAGTGAAGTGATCACTAATCTATTTGGATTATACACAGTGATCATCCTTGCTTCTCACAAATCCCAATCCAAGTACGTATGTGTCAAAATTTTGGTACTACATCCTTGGAGATTGCTTTAGACCATAAAGGGACTTCTTTAGTTTACATACCAACTCTTTCTTTACCTTTACTATGAACCCTTCTAGTTGTTTCATTTAGATTTCTTCTTCCAGATCCCCATGTAAGAAAACTGTCTTCACATCCATCTGCTCTACTTCAAGATCAAAATAAACAACAATAGAAAGACTAAATCTAATAGAATTTAATTTTGTAACTAGAGAAAATATTTCACCAAACTCAATCCCATCTACCTGAGAATATCCGTTTGCTACCAAGCATGCTTTGTACTTCTACGCTTTACCTTTTGCATTCAACTTCTTTTTAAACAACCATTTGCTGCCAACAACGTTTCTTCCAGTTGGTAACTCAACTAGATCCCAAGCTTCATTTTTTTCCAAGGCATCCATTACTTCAACCATGTCCTTCTTCCAGAGATTACTATCCTTTGAATGAACAACTTCCTTCACATTTATAGGATCATAAACAATATTAGACAAAGCAAAATGAGAGCAAAAATAATGAGGGGAATACCTTACTGGTTGCCTTCTTTCTTGATATGATCTCCTCAAAACTGGGGTATGAGGTTCTTCTTCTTCTTATTCAACTTCTTCTGTTGAGTCAGATTCTGTACCTTCTAACTGAAACTCTATTTTCTCTGGTTCCTTTTCCATTGGAGTCACTTCCTATATGGGGACTTCTTTGACCTCTCTAAACACAACATCTCGACTGTAAATAGTCTTCTTAGTTATAGGATTCCAAATCTTATAACATTTCATACCATCTTTATAGCTAATAAAGATACACTTCTCAACTTTGTTATTAATAAGAATCACATAACATAAGCATCACGGCCAAAAAATTGCTCCTTTTCTCCTTTGGAGCATGTACATCAGCATCACAACCAAAAAATTTCAGATGCTTAATATAGGGTTTCTTAACAGTCCATAGCTCTTGTGGAGTTTTGTCAACCAATGTTGATGTAGGTTATCTATTTATCGAGTAACATGTTGTCTCCATTGCCTTTGCCCACAATTCTTGTCATATCCCAACACTGCTTAGCATGCTTCTTGCCTTTTCCATTAGCGTCTTATTCATCTCGTCGACAACTCCATTATTTTGAGGTCTGTATAAAGATTTATTCTGCCTTTCTATACCACACTTCTTACATAATTCCTTGAATTCATTCCCGCAGAACTCTCCACCATTATCTGTCCTCAACATGTTTATTTTATTTTCTAATTGATTCTCTATAAGAGGCTTAAATTCTTTACTTAACAAATACTTGAAAATTTCTTTTGAAGGAAATAAACCCACGGGTTCCTTGAGAAATCATCTATAAATGAAACATAATACACATATATACCTAATGATGGAACATGCACAGGTCCAAACACATCTATGTGTATTAACTCTAAAATTCCCTTTGCTCTTGTAGCACCAGATGCAAATCTTACTCGATTATGTTTTCCATATATGCAATGTTCATAGAAATGAAAGTCCAGACACTACAACAAATCCTAGAATTAGCGTCCCTTTTTAGTGTAATTTTTTTTTTACATTGAGTAGTCTAACTATACGCTAAATGGGACGCGTCATGGACAAAACTTGAAGCGTCTCAAAAAACGTTTTTTTTTGCTTCCTATATAGCATCCTTTATGACGTCCAAAATAGTGTCTATATTTTTGCTTCCAGAATAGCATCCAACTTTGCTTCCTAAACAATGTCGAGGTTTGCTTCCTAAATAACATCCTATTTTGCTTCCTAGCGAGTGTCCACTTTTGATTATTAAATGACATCCACGTTAGCTCCATATTTGCATCCTTAATAGCACCATGTTAGCATCCAAATTAACATCCAATATTGCATCCATTTTTGCTACCACTTTAGCATCTCATTTTGCACCATGTTTTACTTCCAAATATGTGCCAATTTTCGCTTCCAAATTTACACCAATTTTTGTTTCCTTTTTTGCATCCTGTTTTGCTACCAAAATGATGCCAAATATTTCTTCTATTGTTGCACCATATTTTTCTTCCTATGTAGCGCCATGTTTTGCATCCAAAGTAACGTCTTTTTTCGCTACCATATCAACGCCATGTTTGGCTTCATCATTAGCACCACGTGTTGCATCCTTTTTGATGTCTAGTTTCGCGTCTGATTTTTCTACCATATCAACTCCGTGTTTGGCTTCATCATTAGTGCCACGTGTTGCATCCTTTTTAATGCCTAGTTTCACATCTTTCATTTTTTGGTCACTAATTTAGTCATTTTTAGTAATTTTATATACGAATTTTGATCATTTTGTTTGGTCACTTATCTCTTAATTGTTGGCTACTAATTTAGTTGTTTTTAACCGATATTATAATATCATTAGGGCATGGAGGAATCGAACCACCAACCTTCTGCTTGTAAGGCAGACGCTCTTCCATTGAGCTAGCACCCTTTAAGAATTTGGAAACCTAACTTACAAAGTCCTCTATAATGATAAAAAGGATAAATACACAACTTTGGAAAAGGATGATAGATTGTATAAGTTCACAATATATGATCAAGAAGGTTATGAAATCCATAAACCTTTTCTAGGAATTTTGAACAAAACTAAAGAAATTGGCTCAATGGGATTGCAAAAATCACTATTCCCTAGCAACCATTATGTTTGTTTAAGGTTTGATATTTAAACATACTCCATTAAGAGGCCCGTGATAAGAGGACATGAAGACACATCCTTAAATGAGAATAAAATGATATTCAAGAAAAATAGTCATTGTTTAAACCATATTGCAATAAGAGTTTCAGTTTTTAGATAGGGGTTTTCTATTTTATCTAAGGTTTCTCCTTGTGGCAGTGCTCTATCTGTTGAATTTTTCCTTTTGTAAAAAGCTTTGTTTTCAATGTTTTATAACTAAAAAGAAGAAGCATGTTCCAAAAAAGGTTATTAATATAATGAATAGGGAAATAGGACCACTATAACAATCCCTAAAGCTAAAACAAATGTCTACAACCAGTATGAACGACATGCATCCCACAACACACATAAATGCTTTATGGAAGTTTTTGGTAATCACGTGGCTCATAAGTGGTAATTAAACCTTAAGCTACTAGCAATGAACATAGTGCTCCTATCATGTCCCGCAGTCCTACTCTGATATAAATTCTAAATAGAGTAAATTCTAATGGGACTGCTTTCATTGGCATGTAAATATTGATACATTTTGCAGTCTCTACTTTTACATATGCCATATTTCAAAATACCCATAGATTTAACAAATTTATCCTTCGAGGGAAAATCATCAGGTTGAACCA
The DNA here is from genome assembly GCA_001517045.1 of Pseudotsuga menziesii. Taxonomy (NCBI): domain Eukaryota; kingdom Viridiplantae; phylum Streptophyta; class Pinopsida; order Pinales; family Pinaceae; genus Pseudotsuga; species Pseudotsuga menziesii. Next base: position 310,299 of record LPNX010347362.1, read on the forward strand.
GGCGCTAGCCTGCATAGCCATTACTTCCATAGTTCTGCACTGCATATTTTTAATTGTTCCCTTTAAAACTTGACTAAAATGTATTGTTCAAGTTTTCCAATCTCTCGTGTGTGGGAATTCATGGGGTCGATACTGTGTGCTCGTATCATAGTGCCAAAAAGTCCAGAGTAAATATTCTACCAAAATTGTTTGGAACTTCTACCCAGCATCAATCATTTTTTACACTTGCCATTCAAGTGAAGAATTCCATATGCAATCATGGAACCCTGGTTGTTAAATATTCCATTGACCTCACCTATGAACCAAGGCCCAATGGCTGAACAAAGACTCTAATTAAGCTAAATTTACACTTCAATCCAATGTATCTTTTAATTTATAAAACTACCGCCTTTGCTATATAGAATCAAGTTCAACCTTTCATAATGGTTTCCTAAAACTGCCTTAATATATTGTGATGTGGAGCATCTAGAACCCTCACCTCCAGCAACTGAACTACTCATCGTGACAAGTGTTGCTCCATGCCATGCATCATTGGTGCCAAATAGAAACATAGCAGCCTTGCATGCTATTAAAGGGCCACGTTCCCTTATTATGACATCTAATAAAGAAGACAGTGCAGTGGAAGCAGTGGGGGCAATTATGCTCAAGAGCATTTGCAGAAGACTATGCTTAGAGGAGGGTCTTTGCACCATTCAGAACATTTCAGAATCATCAGTTTCTTACAAAAGAAAAACAAATAATTCAAACATACCATGTTTAACTAAGATCATTTCATAATTCCAAGTTTTGTTATTGCCCCAACAATCATCTCAGAATTTGAAATAGAGTATAGACTTACCAAAGAATCAGGGCTTGAAAAAGCATTTAGAAGCCAAGAAGATTGGGTATGATACTCAACAGCACGCTTGATTCCTGAATTAGAATAACATATGACTTTTCCAAGAAGAGAAGAAAATGTTAATCATGCTAAATACTATGATATAAAAGACACTATTGCATATACAGTGCTTGAAACCTTTAGTGAATGTCAGCTCCAAAATATGGAAAAAGTAATCTATCTGATCGATAGATGATTACTTCTGGACTCATGGAAGGGAACAAAGTTCCCAATTGACAGGAATCTAAAACATTTACTAGAGAAGTTGCATTCGAAGTCACAAGAATTACATTGATAGCCACTCATACAAGCTGATTGAGATTATACAACATGAAAATAGATCTATAGAACTCATCTGTCCTCAAATCAAGAGGGAATGGAATTTCAGAATTAACGTGTGCATACCATAAACCTCCCATTGTTAGAAAAGGACAATCAATGAAATTCAAAATTTCTTTCCTTTTTCATCAAAACATTGACAATCATATAGGGGCATGCACATGTGAAGATTGCCAAGATAGGTTACCAGCACAACTTTCTTGACATGCATTTTCAGCAATGGACAACTCTTTGGTCATGATACCCTATTTCATTTCATGTTGATGTTATCTGTTACAGTTTGTTGATGACATGAAGGTTGATGTTATGGTTGACCATTTGATGACAATGATATAAGATATATATACTAGATGGTTGATGTTATTTGTGTACTAAGATTTCTAGGAGAGTTTGTTTGAAGATGGATTTCACAATACTGCAAGATTTATCCTTGTTGGAGATCTGATTTTTTCCCTCCAAGAATCAAGACACGGGGAGCTTCTGCTCATAAGAACCCCTTCCTTACTACTGCAGTCCTTAAACCGTCCTAGAGTAATAGGCATATTAGTGAATAGGCCATTACCAAAAGATTGGACTGTTTTCTTATCAACGAAGGCATGTTAGTTTCGGCTTATTGTATCAAGAAGTGGATTGGTACAAGTGGAGGCTCTGATCATTCTCCAGTTTTTTGGAAGTCATTGGGGATCTAAGGAAGCCCCCATCTCCTTTTAAGTTTAATGATAACTGGTTACAGGATGAAGGTTTTATTAATCTGGTGATGGCTATTTGTGTTTCTTCCATGACTATTCATATCTGCAGTAATCTAAAAAGGATAAAGGATACGACCATCTACTGGGTGGCAAATAGAAGGCAAAGATTTGGAAAGCTTAAAGATAGTGGATCAGCTCGAGGCACATTACTCCTCACACCCTTAAGGTTTCGAATCTATTAATCGGAAAATTTGCATTTAGGAACTTGAATCCAAAAGGAGAAATATTTTGCAAGAAGAGGAGGCTATTATCAGGCTCAAGAGTATAACTATATGGTTGCAGAAAAGTGACAACAATTCAAAATACTTCCATAATTACATTAAACACAGAATCAATGCTAATTCTATTTGGAAAATTGAAGATGAGAGCATGGACTTTGTATTGGGGTTTCATGACATAGCAAAGGTGGGAGTGAAGCATTTGTGTGGGTTATATAAGGAAGATCAATGGGCCCATGTAGCTTCCATGTTGGATTCTTTGATTCCTTGTTTGATTTGTTGTTCATTAAGTAACCCTTTCTTTAATATCAAAGCATCCTTAGATAGTTTGTATGCAAAGAATATGGTTTCAAAGGTACATTTGACATGCAACAACTAATTCATAAGAGGCTCAAACAAAAAGTTGTTTAGCCTACGTTTCTAATTTTCCTAATGCCATAAACTTCGAATGTTTTACTTAAAGAACTTTAACATTGTTATTTACTTATTTAATTTGTCACCTATTTGGAGCTTTTGAAGTTTGGATGAATCCACTTGTATGGCACTTTTAAGGCGTAGATCGCACCTTTTTGATTTGGGGTAAAAATTGGTCTTAAACCTTTTGGGGCCATTTTGAGGTTTAAACCTTTTGGTGCCATTTTGAGGTTTTAAACATCAATTTGCATTAGGATTGGAGGGTTACAAGATGAGGAATTGGATGCAATGTTTCCTCAGGAGGGTTACAAGATCTTGGACCCTCCCGCTTCATATGTGCCCATCAGGACCCTGGCAAGGAATCTGCTTACAACTCCTACTGCACTCATGGGGACGCCTTTGTATAGCATCCATGAAGAAAATCGACTTCAGCAGTATGACATTCTGAAGGAAGCCCCTGCTGGTTTACCTTTCATGAAGCCTGAATATTATCAGTGCTTTGGTGTCCAGCTGAATGAGGAAGATGAGGAGGAGCTTTCACCGAACGAGCAGAAAGAGTGCAAGATAATGAAGCTATTGCTTAAGGTGAAGAACGGTACACCACCGCAGCGAAAAACAACGTTGAGACAGCTTACTGATGAAGCTGGGGAGTTTGGTGCCGAGCCTCTCTTTAATCATATTTTGCCTTTGCTCATGTCCCCCACACTTGAAGATCAGGAGAGGCATCTTTTGGTGAAGGTATTTGATAGACTTCTTTATAAACTGTATGAAATTGTCAGGACATTTGTTCACAAGATTCTTGTGATCATTGAACCACTTCTTATAGATGAAGATTACTATGCCCGTGTTGAGGGAAGAGAGATAATCTCCAACTTGAGCAAAGCTGCAGGGCTTGCAACTATGATTTCCTCCATGAGACCTGATATTGATAACGTTGATGAATATGTGCGAAACACAACAGCAAGGGCTTTTAGTGTAGTTGCTTCTGCTCTTGGAATTCCAGCTCTTCGCTATTTTTGAAGGCAGTGTGTCAGAGTAAGAAATCATGGCAAGCTCGACATAGTAATATAAAGATTGTCCAATAGATAGCTATTCTCATGGGTTGTGCTGTTCTGCTGCATCTACGGTCCCTTGTTGAAATTATAGAACCCGGTCTTAATGATGAAAATCAAAAGGTGAGAACTATTACCACATTATCACTGGCTGCTCTTGCAGAAGCTGCAGCACCTTATGGATTAGAAATCTTTGATTCTGTTCTTAAACCCCTATGGAAGGGTATCCGTTCACATAGGGGTATAGTTCTTGCAGCTTTTATGAAGACTATTGGATTTATTATACCTCTTATGGATGCTATGTATGCTAGTTATTATACAAAGGAAGTGATGGTTATCTTGATTCATGAGTTTCAATCCCCGGATGAAGAAATGAAAAAGATTGTTTTGAAAGTTGTTAAGCAGTGTGTCAGTACAGAGGGCGTGGAAGTAGATTACATTAGAGCAGAAATACTTCCTGAATTCTTCCACAACTTTTGGGTTCGAAGGATGGCTCTGGATCGTAGGAATTATAGACAGTTGGTTGATACAACTGTTGCGATAGCTAACAAAGTGGGAGTTGCAGACATTGTGGGAAGGACTGTCGAAGACCTTAAAGATGAAAGTGAACCATATTTCCGGATGGTAATGGAGATAATTGAAAAGGTAGTTGCCAACTTGGAAGCTTCAGATATTGATTCTCGCTTGGAGGAGTTGCTCATTGATGGAATACTTTATGCATTCCAAGAGCAGACTAGTGATGATGCAAATGTAATGTTGAATGGATTTGGTGCCGTGGTGAATGCTTTGAGTTGAGTCAAGCCGTACTTGCCACAAATTTGTGGTACCATTAAGTGGAGACTAAATAGTAAGAGTGCAAAGGTTAGACAGCAAGCTGAAGATCTTATTTCCAGAATCGCCATAGTGATGAAGCAATTCCAAGAAGAACAACTAATGGGTCACTTGGGTGTTGTGCTTTATGAATACTTGGGAGAAGAGTATCCTGAAGTTTTGGGATCCATTCTGGGGGCATTAAAAGCTATAGAACTGTCATTGGTATGACTAATATGACCACCAATTAAAGATTTGCTACCTCGTCTAACTCCAATTTTGAAAAACAGACATGAAAAAGTGTAGGAGAATTGTATAGATCTTGTGGGTAGAATTGCTGATCGTGGTGCTGAGTTTGTTCCTGCCAGAGAATGGATGAGAATCTGCTTTGAGCTTTTAGAGATGTTGAAAGCTCATAAGAAGGGAATTAGAAGGGTAACTGTGAACACATTTGGATACATTGCAAAGGCAATTGGGCCACAGGATGTGCTTGCTACTTTACTGAACAACTTGAAGGTTCAAGAACGACAGAACCGTGTCTATACAACTGTAGCTATTGCTATTGTTGCAGAGACTTGTTCTCCCTTCATTGTGCTGCCAGCTCTTATGAATGAATATCGGGTGCCAGAACTGAATGTACAAAATAGTGTTCTTAAGTCCCTCTCGTTTCTTTTTGAATATATTGGTGAGATGGGCAAGGACTACATATATGTAGTGACACCGTTACTTGAAGATGCACTCATGGATCGAGATCTCGTGCATAGGCAAACAACAACTTCTGCAGTCAAGCACATGGGTTTATGTGTTGCAGGATTGGCTGTGAGGATGCTTTGGTCCATTTGATGAATTACGTATGAGACATCGCCTCTTGTCATAAATGCTATCATGGAAGCCATAGAAGGGATGTGAAACTTAACATATGGGTAGAACAATAAATAGCAGTGAAGTTTTCTTTTAAAAACGTTTCAAAAAAAGACACAGCCGACCTAGGTTTTTTCCCTGTAAAGTTTATAGTCTTAGATTGATGCGATGGAAATACCAAAAAAAGGTGATGAACTAGTATCAAGTTCCATGATATCCAACAATTGGCACAAATTCAAATTGGTAACAAAATAATGATAGAATATTTTGTGTATGTTACATTTCAGAGCTTATTTTCTCTGATTCGATCATGATATTGTTTTTTTTAATGCAAAATCCTTTTAACAAACATCGTAAAAAACATTTATTTAACAACCTAAAAAACTATTAGGTAATTATAGAGCGAGCCAAGGAAACGATAAGAAGGGGGTTTGATTTCTTCACAAAAATCTCCACTTTCTATATCAGGAGTAATGGCTCCTCGGATTCACTAAAAATCAAATCTTAGTTATCACAAAAAGCAAACAAATTAGAAAGAAAGCTTTTGAACTGAAGCCAAAAACTTTACTGGATTGGAGGGCATAGGCTGATTCACTGGAACTCAGCGCCTCAACAAGGAGATAGGTTCAGAAAGGTGGTGAAACGTGTCATAGATATCTTTTCTTTGTGCATTCATCGAAGGGTTTTAGGATTAAGATGTTTATGTTATGAGATGCTCCTCTTAATGACCTATAAATCTATTACCAGTAATAGACCCAGACACAGAAGTAGATCCAGTATATTCTGTTTCTCTTGGTGATCCAGTCCAATAAGCAGCAGTAGACCTAGCTGTAGAGCCAACAGTTGGTTCTGTCGTAGTAACATATATAGATCCAGGTCCATATTTTAGAGAGCGAGCTGAAGATCTAGACGCATCCTTACAGGAATCGAAGCTACAGGACCAGTTTATTATTGACTATTCCAACAAGGAAGGTTGAGGCCAGAAAGACCCTTTGCATCCAAACCCTTGCAGAGAGACCCTTACCATTTTAGGCTTCTAGGGTGGTGTATTACCTAATCAGAAATATTTCCGGACCTAAGTTGAAGTTATCTCATGTGGAGAAGCTGGTATTGGCAGTAGTGCATATTGTCCAACGATTACAATATTACATTCTATTGTGCAAAACCACCATCATTGTGGATATAAATTCCTTCTAGTTTTTATTGACCAGATGAGTCATCCTCAGGTCAACGATAATGTTTTCTTTTCCCAGTGTGTACAATCCTTTGCGACACAGATTTCGTAGTTGGTGCACTATTCCAGAGATGTTTTTTGTATATGCTTCATAGGAAATTTCTGCTATCTTAGGGCAACATTTTAGAAACCCTTCAGTGGATGTATTCAGTGGTTGATCTGAGAGATGTTTTTTGTATATGCTTCATAGGAAATTTCTGCTATCTCAAGGAAACATTTTAGAAACCCTTCAGTGGATGTATTCAGTGGTTGATCTGAAACCCTTTGGAATAAAGGGGATGTATATCTTGTGCTGTGCTTTCAAAACCCTCTATGTTGTATCAAAAACCCAATACTATGTAACATACCATGTAGGTTATGGGTGGTACTAAAAATATGGGTTTTAATTTCTAGATCTGAAATTGAAGGATTTGGGTGCTATGTAGCAATAAGCATGGCTGGCAAGAAGACACAGAAAGATCTTTGCAAGCATGAAGAAATTAAAGTTTAACATTAGAATATTTCTTGTAAATAGAATCCCACGAACCTGTAATATTTGCAGTACCTCCCTTCATTAGCCGTTTGCAACTTCCATCAAATCCCCGTCAAAGACATCTTCAAGGGTTTTAGCACCGCCAATGATCTTCTAAACCTGCAGTTTGAAATCTGAAGCACCAAAAATGATTTCTGTCAAATTATAATATGGTTTGTTAGCTATTTAAAACAACCCAGAAAGGAAATTAGGCTTACCCGTCAAGACAACCCAGAAAGGAAAATAGGCTTACCCATTTAAACAGGAGCTGCATGCTGTAATCCAATCTGAACAAGGCTTGGAAGATTGTCAAGCTTGGATCGCGTGGATTACTTATGCAGAATCCACTCCTCCATAGAATTCAATTTTGTTGGGTTTGACTTCGAAATGAACAACTTGTACCTCAAAACCCTTTCGCTATGTTCCAAGGCATTTTTCTTCCCACCAATATTTCATTCATTTATAACTTATATTGTATTTTTAAAAGAACAAAACCAAGCATGGTGAAATTCAATGAGTATATTGTCTCACCAAAAACTTGGTTACTAAAAAAGATTTTTTTAAAATCAAAGTTTTTAGTTAATTTAATAATAAAGTAGTGAAAAATATCCTATTCTTAATATTTTAGTTAAATCCAATTAATATAAATAAATTTATTTATTTATAGTTATTATTATTTTAATTTTTAAAAAATAAAATCTAACTATTTAACTTTAAATTGTTTATATTTTTTTAATACAATGTTTTTATGTTAATATTTTTAAATACAATGTATTTATATTGTTTATATATTAGTATTTAGGTTGGATAATAGCTTGGTGTGAAATGAGAAACTAAAATATTACTAATTTATTGAATTTTTTATTTTTAGTGTAATTATAACATATTCTTTTTGTTAAGCATTTGGAAAATAAAAGCCAATTTAAACCTATTGAAGCCTATAAAATACAAGGAAATAGTATAAATAACAAATGAAGCATTCTTTAGATATATATTGCATAATGGTCATGAGATAGAAAAAGCTAAGGAAAATCATTTGATTTGTCCCTTATGTAAGGGCACTAGTGGACTTTTCTTATATTGGATAAGGAAACAACCCAAGGAAGAGCAAAATCTACCATACCATGATGGCATCTATGAATGAAAGACAATTGTCTAACATGATTATTAGTGGATATTTAATGATAGTGTCCATTATTAATGAACATGTAATGAAAAATTTTAAAATTTTGTTTGGTAAGTCAATATAAGATTGTTTTATCCTATAATCCAACGTAGTTTCTCCACTTACAAGAAAAAAAATGCAAATCCCTTAGTGCACTTTATACATGTTTTAGTTGATACTAATGATGGTAGAAATCAAAATAATGGAATGATTAGGGTTAATATTCACAATTGATATGAAAGAATGTTAGTGGGCCTATGGGATAGTCATCTTCCCCGTCACAATTTAAAAATAATCTACAAATATCCCCTCATATTGAAACAAAATTTTGACATATGTGTCCCCTTCCATTTTTTAGCCAACCGCTATACATATAGGTGTCAATGTTAACCTATGATTTTGTTGATGAAGGAAAAGATGCCCATGAATAATGATCTCACCCAAACTGTCATGCTAAAATAACATTAATTTGCCATCTCATCACCCACAAGGGTTAGATCAATTGGTAATGAGTAATTGAGATGAGAAGATGGTCACGAGTTCAAATCCTTTGTGGGTACTTGCTTTAAAAAAAATTAGCCATCTCCTCATTATATCATTCCTACCTTCTCCCCAAATGGACAAATCTTCCTCGTTAGTGTATGAAACACTACACGTGAATTTTGAATGTCTATATTTCACATTATTTTTTTATGAAAATGATTTAAAATAACATTTAATTATTACATTTTATTATTATCCCTTATGGTACTTGGTACATCACGAGTTAAGATGGATCTATGTTGGTTTTATCACATCTCGACCATGTGAGCTATAGAAAGCACCCATAGAACACAATGACTTTACAAACTATGGTGGATGTTGTATTCATGTATGAGTTGTTCCATAGTGTGATGCATCTAGTTTGGTGGGGCGTGTTTTAGAGTTGCTTCTTCTCTAAAAGAAGCAACTCTAAAATAACTAAGTACTAGAAGAGACTCGAGAGAGAATTGACTACTAGCTAAAGAGATACAACCAATTCAGAAACATATAATTGACAGTATGACCTACTGTTAATTATAGGGTCATTTTGTCTAATTTTTCTTGGAATTGATCACAGTCCAACAGTCTCGAACCTATGACCTATGCATTAAGAAACCCTTTGATGAATTTCCAAAGGCAATAGTTGCATAATATATCTAGCCTATAAAAATGTTATTTCTATCAATCTCAGACTTAAAATAATAATTTAATACATCTAAATCTTGCAATTTAGGGGATATAAGAATTTTTTATCACCTCTGTGAACCATAGTTTTCAAAATGATGACCATATATGACATGTAGACTAGATATTCTCTATGCAAATGCATGTTATGTGATGGTCGAGGGCATTGTAACGGTCCATTGTATTTGCATAAGTATTTATCAAATGACATTTTATTATTAGTATTATTATTTTGGGATTACACCTTAAATGACATCTTAATTAGTTCTAACACTTTCATAAAAAAATTAACCATTCCTTCAATGTTCCACCACCACACGGACCTTACAAATGGAATCTTTATCATGTCGATGATATATGATCCTATAATGGGGATTCTTCTTGGTGTCCAAGTTAGGGTTGATACAAAAATACAAGTTATTAACCCATGATATTTGTCTTTGGATCTCATGGTCCATACATGGGACCTTAGACCACCACACAAGTTCTACAAAGGGAATCTTTGGAATATGAGTGAGATATGGTGTTTCTTGCAAGCTTTAGCAAACCATAGATGGTATTCAGAATCATAAAATGTTTTAGGGCTGAAATTCAAGGTCTTGAGGCATAACATTTTTCTGTGGAACTCATGGGTCGTGCATGGGGCCACAACAACCACATAGGAAATTAGTAGTGAATATCATCACTCGAGTGCATTATGGTGGTGATTTTGAGGTTTTCCACATTAGAGGTTAGTTTTAGTGCCTAATACATGGTTTGGTGCCAAGATATAGGTTGTTTATCCATAACATTTGTCATTGAGGCTCATGGGCAATGTGTGGGGCCTCAAGCCACCATAGTTTTGCATGTGAGAGGGATATGTTTCTCATTTAAAGCTTTGGGATGCAAGTGTCGTTATCATTTCCCATTCAATAGTCCAATGCAAAAAGACAAAGTCCTACGCCAATAATTTCCTCTATGGCTCATGGGAAATGTGTAGGGCCTTAGTTATCACATAAGCCCTTCATAGGAAAAAGTTAACTTGCAAGAGGAATATGGTGGCCATATCAAGATTTGTAACACTAAGGATGATTGTTATGAACCAAGATTTAAATTAAGGAGGGTCTAAGTCTTTACCAATTCCATATAGGTCTCATGGTCCATGCACGGTCTTTTAGTCTACCACATAGATCTTCTGTAATGAATATTTAACATACATGTGATATATGGTCATCATTTTGAGGATTAGCAAACTAAGGATGCTTTTAAAGGCCCATTCCTTGGTATATGTACACATATAAAATCTCACATTAAATATTTTCATAAGGATCTCATGGTCCATTTATGGGGCCCCAAACTAACATACATGCCCTCCATAAGGAATTTTGGCTTTTAAGTGTAATATTGTTAAGATTTTGAGGTTTAAACTACAAAGGATGGTTCTCAATTCATGTCCCATGGTTTGATTCAAAAAGAAATGGTCTTAGACCATAACATTTATTTAGAGCTCATAATCCATCCATTAGGCCATAGGCCACTACTAGGGATAAAGATTTGTTGGTGTGGTGTCTTTGCATGTTAAATTGCGATATTTAGTGTGTGCAAGCAATTTAGGACAATTATAGAGTATGGTTATTGGTGCAAAGGTCATGGATCCCAATGATTGTTTTTTTCGATGATTAGATCCAGAAACACACTTCATTCTTGATTCGATGGAATAGATTGGAGGAGGATCAAGAATCTACTGTGGATGGATGGGAGGATGAAATAATTCGAAGAAGAAAGGATTTTTTGGTTGGACGCATTAAATTGACTAAACATTTTCTCTGAGTATTAGCCCTCTATTCTCTTTTCCCTGCCCTGACCTGACAAGTAAGAAAGACTATCTTGCTCTTCATTTAGCTCGTTCCCTCCCCTCCCCCATAAATGGACCTTTATGAGCTTCTAAAATATCCTTGAGGTTATGGCCAATGATCCAATTGGTCTTATTGGAGGTGTGTGGGGCTATGCACTCAATGATCATAGGGAGATATGCACTAATTTACATTGTTTGTGGACATGAACTCCTTCTACATAAATAAAATATAGCATAACACAAAAATTCTATCACATGAATCATGATCAATGACATTGACATTGATATATCTGACGTTATGTCAGACGTTTTTTGAACACAATCCCTAGCTCTAAACCTAGTGGAATTCATAGCCCAGTTCCTTTCAAAATTTCTGGCATTATTCCAGGTGCTATACCTGGATCTATACATGGTGCTATGTTGGATGTTTTCTAGGCGCAATTCCTGTCTCTATACTTGGCGCTATGTTGAATGTTTTTCCTGCCAAAATTCATGGCGCAATTCTTGTCGTTAACCCTGAATTAATATATGGTGCTATGCTATTCAAGACGTTTTTTGGAGGCTATTCTTGGCGTTATATGGGATGCTTTTGTGGACGCTAATTGGGATGCTAATTGGGATGTTAATTGGGATTATATTTGTGATGCTAATTGGGATGCTAATTATCATCCAAAATAGCGCCAACTTTTAAAAATGGACGATAATTGGGATGCTAATTACGATGCTAATTGGGACACTATTTGGGATTCTAATTGGGATGCTAATTGGGACGTTAATTGGGATGCTAATTAACATAAAAAAATAGCGCCAACTTTTAAAAAGGGATGCTAATTGGGATGCTAATTGGAACTCTAATTGGGATTCTAATGGGGATGCTAATTGGGACGCTAATTGGGATGCTAATTAACATCCAAAATAATGCCAACTTTTAAAATGAGACGCTAATTGGGATGTTAATTAGGATGCTAATTGGGACGCTGATAAGGACGCTAATTATCGTCCAAAATAGCGCCAGCGTTTAAAAAGGGACACAAATAACGCCATTAAATGTTGATGTAATTGTAACTTCGGAATGCATTCACTTGTATTTCTTATGTATTGTAACTCGATGTTTATTCCGGGATGTATTTGTAATGTACTTGAGTCATGTCATGCCCCGAGGTTCCTATCGAGAGTTTCTATAATGTAAACAAGTCATGTCAAGTCAAGGTGGGTAACCCTCCTATTGTATAAGGGTTAAAGTCCCCGCAGTTCCGGGGCACTAGGGTTATTAGACTCACTTAGTGAATTCGACCCTAGTTGGGTTTAGTCAAGTCGGGAATTAGTATAAATAGAGAGCTAGCCTCTCTATTTATCACACACTCACTCACACTCAATTGTAGCGCATAGCTGAGGAAGAGAAAGACACTGGGGCAAGGAAGAAAGAGGTTACTAATGTCGGGAGATCATCTTACTGTTTTGGGGTTTTACTTTTGGTGCTGATTCTATCTCTGAGGAAGTTGCGCGGTTTTCTCCATTTATGGTTTCCTTGAGGAAAAACACTGTGTTCATTGTTTCTTGTGTTTGATTGCTATGCTTGTTGTTCTCTCAGTTAAAGATCCTAATGTTATGCTAGCTTAATGTTAAAAATCTAACATGGTATCAGAGCTAATTTGAGAAGAAGACACTGTGCAGCTGCGGGAACTAGGGCTTCCTATTTTGTGGATCTCTCTCCACATATTTTCAACAAAAGTAGGGTGGAATAACTCTCCTCCCTAGGGCGCATCTTTCTATCAAAGCAGAATCCAATTTTGAGGTTTTTCAGTTTTGGACCCTACACTACTGCCGAAAATTAGGGATTTTCACAGAAGTGGAATTTTTCAGTGAGCCCAAGCCTGGATTGATCTCCTCCCCAAAATCGAAGTTAGGGATCAAAATCAAAGCATTTGGTTGGACAGAACTTCAGAAAAGAAAAACCCTAATCTTCTCCTGAACCAGCACTACAGGATTTCATCTCCAAATCCAGATCCGACATCTTGACCTGGTAAGATCTAAATATTTTGTATTTCCATTTGAGGTTCTCTGTTTAGATGTCTCATCATACCAAGCTTGATGAAAAGCTTAAGGGAGCTGATAACTTCCAAGCTTGGAAGTATAGGTTCTCCCTGGTCTTGGAAGAAAATGAGTTGGACTCCTATATCAATGAGGAGGTTTTAGTTCCAGAGGAAGATAAGGCCAAGGCCTTACATAAGAAGAAGTTTGTTATGGAAAAGAGGATCATTGCTGATTCTATCAAGGATCACCTCATACCACATGTGTCCTCCCTCAAGACACCTAAAGCCATGTTTGATGCCCTAACTAAACTGTTTGAAGGGAAGAACATCAATCGAAAGATGACTCTAAGGAACCAGTTGAAGAATGTCAAGATCCAGAATGAGGAGACCATCCAGTCATACTTCACAAGGGTCTCCCAGATCAAGAACAACTGGAAGCAGTAGATGAAGAAGTGGAGAATGCAATAATTGTGATGACAACCTTGAATGGCCTCCCTAGGTCATGGGATTCTTTCATCCAAGGAATCTGTGCTAGGAAGAAGTTAGCCAAGTTTAGTAGACTATGGGAAGAATGTTCACAAGAAGAAGCTCGGATAGCAGCTCGAGAAGAAAAGATGGGAAGTGAAGATCAAGCTCTCACAGTACACTCTAGGAAAGGAAAAATGGAAAATCATCATCACCAAGGTAATCATTCTCATCAGAAAAATAATCCTGTAAGAAGGGATCCATCCAAACTCAGATGGTATACATGCGATGAAATAAGACACTTTGCTAGAAATTGTCCCGTGAATAAGAATGGATCCAAGAATAAGAAGAACTCCAAAAGAAGACATCATGCTCACACTGCTGAGGATGATGATCCTCACAGGAAGAGAGTAAAACAAGAAAGTGAAGACTCTTCAAGTCAAGATGAATATGTTCTGATCTCCGCTCTCATGAGAACTGTCACTCATGGAAGCAAAGATTGGCTTATTGACAGTGGGGCTTCCAAACACATGACAGGTTTTAAGGAATCCTTTGAGAAACTATCCGAACATAATTCACCCCATAAGGTGAAACTTGGGGATGACTACCAATATCCCATAAAAGGTAGTGGCGAATCCTCCTACAAACTAGACTCGGGAAAATATATAAAAATGAAGGATTTCTTGTTTGTACCAGGACTAAAGAAGAATATTCTATCCATATCGACACTGGGTGCAAAAGGCATGAGGGTTGCATTTGTAGATGGCCAATTCCTCATGTAGTCAAGAGGAAATACTATTGACGATGCAATAGTGATTGGAGAACAAGAAGGAGGATTATACAAATTGAAGGGCCATGCAGAACAATCTTTGGTCCATGACACAGTAGAGCCAAATGAACTTTGGCATAGAAGGCTTGCACATGTGCATTACATAGCACTACCACTTGCAAGCAAAGTTGTTGAAGGTCTTCCAGAAATTCAAGCAAAACATGAAGGGGTCTGCAAAGGATGTGCGAAAGGAAAGAATACAAAGAAGACATTTCCAAGTAGCGAGAGCAAGGCAAAAGGAATCTTGGAAATCATCCACTTCGATGTATGCGGACCAATGTCATCAAGGTCACTAAGAGGGTATGTATATTATGTTTATTTCATTGATGACTTTTCTAGGAAGACATGGATTTACTTCATGAAGAACAAAGACGAAGTTTTTAGCAAGTTCAAGGAATTCAAAGCCTTGATCGAGAACCACATAGAAAAGAAGATCAAGACCTTTCGATCAGATAATGGCAGAGAATTCACATCAAACGAATTCAACGACTTATGCAAAGAATCAAGGATCAAGAGGGAGTTATCCACTCCATATAATCCACAACAGAATGGGGTTGCAGAAAGGAAGAATAGAACTATCATGGAAGCTGCAAGAGCAATGCTTCATGATCAGGATCTTCCCATGCATCTATGTGCAGAAGCTGCTAGATAAATGGTGTATGTACAGAATCGTACTCCACACAGAGTACTCAAGAACAAGACACCTGAAGAAGTATTTTCTAGCAAGAAACTAGAAGTCAGCCATCTTAGAATATTCGGCTATCCAGTGTACATACACATTCCAAAAGAGAATAGAACAAAACTAGATCCTTCAGGAAAGAAGGGTATATTTGTTGGATACTCTGAAAGCTCAAAGGCTTACATAACATATTTCCCAGGATTCAAGAAGATCAACATCAGCAGGGATGTAACATTTGATGAAGACACAACTTACAACAAATCCAGAAAGAGACCTACTGAAGAACCTGACGAAGCAGAAGCACCTAGAATTCATGATACAACCATGAATGAAGAAATTCAAGAAGAAGATCAAGATTTTGAAGAACCACAAAGACCTGTAGATCCACCTCAGGAGAAGAATCATCACAAGAGGAAACCTGCTTGGGTACGAGAAATTATCCAAGGTGCGGAAAGATGTGGGGCTCCAGAAGAGAATCACAGAGAAAGAAAGAGAACCAGATCCTGATCCGGATATGTAGCTTTACTATGTGACTTTATCAATGAAGAAACTTCCAATTATGAAGAAGCGGAAGAACGGAAAGAATGGAAGGATGCTATGATCGAAGAGTATCAATCGATCATGAAGAATGATGTTTGGGATGTTGTCCCAAGACCAGAAGGGAATTCGGTTGTAACTTCCAAATGGATCTACAAGATCAAGCATGTTGTAGATGGTAGCATAGAGAAATATAAGGCAAGGTTCATGGCTCATGGTTTCTCATAGAAATAAGGAATAGACTATGAAGAAACCTTTGCACCTGTAGCTAGATACACTTCCATCAGATCAGTACTTGCTCTAGCTGCAGTAATGAAATGGAAGATACACCAAATGGATGTCAAGACTGCTTTCTTGAATGGTGTAGTGGAAGAGGAAGTGTATAGCCACTTGGTTTTGAGACACATGACAGGGAGTCTCATGTGTGCAGATTGAAGAAAGCCCTGTACGGTTTGAAACAAGCACCCAGGACATGGTACGGTAGAATTGACAGCTTTCTATCCAGTTTGGGCTTTACCAAGAGTAAAGCAGATTCCAACCTTTACTACAAGGTTGAAGATGGCAACCTAGTGATGCTACTAATGTATGTAGATGATCTGTTTGTAACAGTTATGGATGGGTTGATTGCTGATAAAAAGAGAAAGCTTGCTGCCGAGTTCGAAACGAAGGACTTGGGTATGATGCATTATTTTCTAGGCATGGAGGTGTGGCAGAATGCGGATGGAGTCTCCCTAAGACAAGGGAAGTATGCAGTAGAGATCCTAAAGAGGTTTGGGATGATGGACTGCAAGGCCATGACCACACCTATGGCATCGAACCTGAAGCTATTGAGTAATGCTTCATTAGAGGCGGTTGATGCTACGATGTATCTTCAGAAGATTGGGTCCTTGATGTACCTGACGAACATGAGACCAGACATCTGCTTTGCTGTGAACACCTTGAGCCAGTTCTTGACAGATCCTTGATTGCTGCAAAGCATATTCTGAGGTACCTAAGGGGTACAATTGATTATGGGCTCAAGTATGAGGCGAATCAAAAGATTAACCTGGAGGGTTACGTTGATTCAGATTGGGCAGGTAGTGCCATCGATAGGAAGAGCACTTCAGGGTGTTGCTTCAGTATGGGATCAAGTGTGATCTCTTGGTTTAGCAGGAAGCAATCCTCTGTGGCATTGAGTACAGCTAAAGCAGAGTATATCGTAGCTTGTTCAGCTAGTTGTGAGGTAGTATGGTTGTGGAAGCTACTGTATGATTTATTTGATCTCCAGATGGATGCTACTTGTATACATTGTGACAACCAAAGTTGCGTGAAGTTGTTAGAGAATCCAGTGTTCCATGACAAGTTGAAGCATATATCACTATATTAGGGATATGGTGCAGAGGGGAGCAATGAAGCTCCAGTATGTTGCGACGAAGGAACAGATAGCTGATGTGTTGACAAATCCATTGGTTAGGGTGAAGTTCGAGTACTTCAGGGAGAAGCTTGGTGTTCTCCAGATCAAGGTTTCCTCCAAAGGGAAATGATGAGACCCAGAGCCATTCTAACACGGTGAGGGGATTGGTTCCTTCCATGGTTAGATGTAAGGGGTGATCCATTCTGTCATGGTCAGAGGATTGGTTCCTTCCATGTTAGATATGAGTGCTGAGCCATTCTGATGTGATTGTAGGATTGGTTCCTACATGATCAGAAGTAAGCGCTTAATTCCATTCTTGGAATGGAGGTACCTGGTCAGTTACCAGGTAGCTTAGTCTGGGACTGGGGGCCATTTTGATATGACTATAGGATTGGTTCCTACAAGATCAGATGTGAATGCATGCCCTTCTGACATTGGTTGTCAGATGTAAGTGTAGAGCCCTTTTGGCATGAAGGATTGGTTCATTACATGGTCTAATATAAGTGTTGAGCCTTTCTGACATTGGTTGTCAGATGTAAGTGCAGAGCCTTTCGGAATGGAGGATTGGTTCCTTGCATGGTCGAGTGTAAGTGTTGAAGCCTTTCCGACATTGGTTGATGGATGTGAGTGCTGGGCCTTTCTGACAGGGTTGTGGGAGGTGTTCCCACATGGTCAGATGTGAGTGATGGGCGTGCCTTTCTGATATGATTATAGGATTGGTTCCTACATGATCATATATAAGTGCTCGGCGGGCCATTCTGACTTAGGGTCATATATAAGTGCTGAAGAAGACCTACATGGAGGCTAGTCCTACAACCAACATGAAAAAGGGATGGCTATGTAGAACTTCTTATGATGAGAAGAATCATGAAATAGCACCTGTGAAGATCCAATGATGATGATCCAGATCGAGGGATGATCCAGATCCAGAGATGATGCTCCATAGATGATCCAGATCGAGGGATGATCTAGATCCAGAGATGATGCTCCAGAGATGATCTAGATCGAGGGATGATCCAGATATAGTGATGATGATCC
Organism: Pseudotsuga menziesii; assembly: GCA_001517045.1. NCBI lineage: Eukaryota > Viridiplantae > Streptophyta > Pinopsida > Pinales > Pinaceae > Pseudotsuga > Pseudotsuga menziesii. The sequence continues at coordinate 328,543 of LPNX010347362.1, forward strand.
ATATCCAAGTAAACATGACTTGAAGATGAAGGTGACTTGAAGATAGAGATGACTTGAAGGTGAAGACGATGAAGACTCGATGATGATCCAGATGATATAGAGAAGAAGAATTGTGCTGATAAATTGTGTCGAGAGAATACCTTCCTAGTTAAGAGGGAGTGTTGATGTAATTGTAACTTTGCTATTTATTCACTTGTATTTCTTATGTATTGTAACCCAATGTTTATTCTGGGATGTATTTGTAATGTACTTGAGTGATGTCATGCCCCGAGGTTCCTATTGGGAGTTTCTATAATGTAAACAAGTCATGTCAAGTCAAGGTGGGTAACCCTCCTATTGTCTAAGGGTTAAAGTCCCCGCAGTTTCGGGGCACTAGGGTTATTAGACTCACTTAGTGAAGTTGGCCCTAGTTGGGTTTAGTCAAGTCAAGAATTAGTATAAATAGAGAGCTAGCATCTCTATTTATCACACACTCACTCACACTCATTTGTAGCGCATAGCTGAGGAAGAGAAAGACACTTGGGAAAGGAAGAAAGAGGTTACTGCTGTTGGGAGATCATCTTATTGTTTTGGGGTTTCACTTTTGGTGCCGATTTTATTTCTAAGGAAGTTTCAGGGTTTTCTCCATTTATGGTTTCCCCGAGGAAAAACACTGTGTTCATTGTTTCTTGTGTTTGATTGCTGTGCTTGTTGTTCTCTCAGTTAAAGATCCTAATGTTATGCTAGATTAATGTTAAAAATCTAACATTAAAAGTGCCATCCCATGGAAAAGCGTCCAATTTGTCTAAAAAATGATGAAAAATACACTAAAAGTGATAGTGGACGCTTAAAAGGAAGCTAAAATAGACACTAATCATAGGTTTTTGTTGTAGTAAGAGGTCAATCAGTCATACCTTCAATCATACCTTTACCTTGTAATGCTCGAAGGCCCTTTTCTCAGATATGCCCCAATATTTGATGCCATAGCATTGTCTTTCCTCCTGATGCAGTCAGGGTTCTCTCATCTTTAACTCTTTCCTCAAGCACAACATAACAATTACATTCATCGATGATGGTGTTTCCCAATAGTTTGTATAGAGTTGCATACAAAACTACCCTCATCAATACCACTGAACCTCAAACCATTTTGCAACCACCATCTCCACACACAGTCTTTACACTTGCAACATCCATCTTTTCTATAGATATCAACTTTCTCGCTAGATTTGGAATGTGTAGCACTCTGGGTAGAGTTCTAATCTTTCCATCCTTGAGTTTCAACTTGGATCTACCATGTCCAATGATACTTGCTGGTGAATAATCTCCAAAGTACACATCTCCTCCATTTTTCTTTTCATATTCACAAAACCACTCTCTATGAGGGGTTTTATGACATGACACACCTGAGTCAATCAACCATATATCACATTTTGAATGATTGCCCATGGAATCTAGGTACACATCCCCTCCTTCTTTTGAGGAGGTCTTCGTCTATGTGGAAAGGGTATCCTTAGATCCCTTTGCTTTCTCAAAATTCTTATATTTGTAATCCTTTTTATAATGCCCAACTTTAACGCAATTCCAACACTTCCTTATACCTTTTCCTAGGGATTTAGGTCTACACTTAGATTTATATACCCCCTAGATCCCTTTTTGTTTTTCTCCTGGGGGCGACCTCTCACAGATAAGGCATCCAGGCTATGGGTATCCATGTTTTTTCGCTTCATCTCTTTTGATAGCATGAATGATACTATTTCATCAAATTATAAGGTCGGTTGACTTGCACTACCTATTGCAACAATTAGGTTGTCCTAGGAATCTAGAAAATAAAACAATAATGTATTACATGTATCTTCTTCAACCATTTTAATGCCAACGAAGGTTATTATACTTACCATAGTATTGTAGTCATTAAGATGTTCTGTCACTATGTCATTTGCATTGATTATGAGATGAAATAGTTTCTTTTGCAAAAACAACTTGTTTACAAGGGATTTTGATTGATACAAATTCCCTAGCTTCGTCTAGAGCTTTACCACACTATCTTGTTGAAATGTTGTAACTTCAAAGAATATTATAAATGTATTTTACTGATGTAACCCATGGGAGATGTTTTATTCCTCTGCCGGGAAGTTACTATTGTATTTGGTCATCATAGAGTCTTGAAGTAAAACCTTCATTGTAAGTCGGGTCAATAGAACCCTCTTGAATATAATATAATACTATTTTGTGACTTCCTAGGTGAAGTCGGCCCAACAAGTTTGTTGGGGCCGACTTGATTAGGGAAAAAGTCAAGTGTAAGAAAGAGTATGAATAGAGGAGGTGTGATCCTCATTTGAAAAGACACACTCACTTGTGTATAGCACATAGGGGAGAGAGAGAGAGAGAGAGAGAGAGAGAGAGAGAGAGAGAGAGAGAGAGAGAGAGAGAGATGCAAGGAGGAAGAACACTTGTTTGGCCTTTTATCTTTGTACTTTTGATACAACTATATAGAGGAATTTTGATGGGTTTTCTTCCCCTTGAGGGTTTCCTAGGATAAAACTGTGTCTATCTTGTTATTGTGTTTCTTTCAGTGATCCTGCATATGCTATTGTTGTGAAATTCAATTGAATACTAATGATATATATCTAAGCATATGGAATCTTAACATGGTATCAGAGCTAGCCTCAATATAACATCTTTCATAAGGTGAAACTCTCTCTCTCTCTCCCTCCGACAAGATATTAGGGTTTCTATAAAAGTTGGAATTTTGAAGATTTATTTGCATAGAAAGTTGCGCCTCCCTAGAGAGAATCTATTAAGCCCTTGATCAAATTTTTTGAGTGGTTAGACCTCCCAAAAATTCAAACCCTAGTTTGGCCTTGAACCAGAAAACTACAAAAAACCAGAGAACCAGAAAACTGCAGAAACTGAAATCTTGCAAGACAATTTAAAGGGTGAAGATTGGGAATATCCATAAACTGAGTGTACCAATCAAATTGCCTCAGTTAAATGCATCTCCTGGTAAGGTCAGTTTTGCATTTTGATAAACTTCATTTTTTAGTGACCTCCTCGATAAGATTACCCCAAGCAATGATCTTGAGGACAAGCTAGAAGGCATAGAAAACTTTCGAGCATGGAAATATATGATTGGTCTCATTCTTAGAGAGGATGATCTTGATAAATACATCAAAAGAGAAGTTGCAGAACCAGAAGAAGATGAAGATAAGGAGAAGCACAAGAAGGACCTAAGTAGGGTATGAGGATCATTGTTGATTCTATTAAAGATCGCTTGATTCCTCAAGTGCCATCTAAAGAGACTACTAAGGAAATGTATGATGCCCTATCCATAATGTATGAAGGAAGGAACATCAACATAAAGATGAATATGAGAGCTAAATTAAAAAGTACCAAGATGAGCAAAGGAGAATCCATTCAAGACTACTTTACTAGGGTCTCCCATTTCAAGGAGAAACTAGAAGCAATTGGAGACTCCCTTGACGAAGATGAACTGGTAATGACTTCTCTCAATGGTCTCACTAGACCTTGGGATTCTTTAATCCAGACTATGTGTGCCAGAAAGGAAGGCATGAAGTTTGGCATTATATGGGAAGACTACATCCAAGAGGAGGCTAGATTATCCAATAGAGAAGCTTGGCTTAAGGAAGATGATCAAGCCGGAGCCACCCATACTAAAAGAGGAAGAAGTCAATCTAACTTCAAGAAGGAAAGCAACCAAGAGTCTCATCCTCCCAAGAAGTTCCAAAGGACAAGAGGAAACAATAAAAGGAAAGACTACTCCAGCTTTCAATGTTTAAATTGTCACAAGATAGGACACATTTCCATAAACTGTCCATTGAAGAAATAAGAATACAAGAAGAACAACAAAAGACATCATGCACACCTAGCTGAAGATGAATAAGAAGAGGAAGAAGGTCCTCAAAGAAAACTAGTAAAAGCAGAAGATGCAGAAGAGTATGTATTATTCTCTACACTCTCTGGGTCTATCATACATGGAGAAGATACATGGCTTATTTATAGTGGTGCTTCAAAGCACATGATAGGAACTCCCATGAGAATGAAGGAAGGCTTATTGATGTTACTTCCTTCATACATTTTGGAACTCCCAAGAGAATGAAGGAAGTCTTATATGTACTAGTTTTGAAAAAGAACTTACTTTCTATCTCAACATTAGATAAGAAAAGATACAAGGTTGCATTTATAGATGGACACGTACTTAAGTGGCCTAAAGGAAAATCAATTGAAGATGTAGTTGTCATTGGTGAAGAAGAAGGAGGATTATATAAACTCAAGGGACATTTGGAAACAACCCTTGCTCACGAGATCACTAGGCTAAGTGAACTATGGCATAGGAGGCTTTCTCACATCAACTACAAAGCACTACCCCATGTGAGCAAAGTAGTAATAGGTTTACCATATTTGAAGATTGATCATAAAGGCACCTGCAAAGGATGTGCAAGAGGGAAGAATATCAAGAATCCATTTCTGAAGAGTAAAACAAAGACTAAAGGTATGTTGGAATTAATTCATTATGATGTATGTGGTCCAATTCCCTCCACATATTTGAGTTTTTTTAAATATTATGTTACATTTATTGATGACTATTCAAGAAATACTTGGATATATTTACTGAAAACAAAGGATGAGGTATTCGGAAAATTCAAGGAATTCAAAACCTTGATAGAGAATCAATCAGAAAGAATAATCAAGACACTCAGAACAGACAAGGGTGGAGAATATAATTTAAAAGAATTTGAAGCCTTTTGTAAAGAAGCTGGAATCAAGAGGGAACTAACCACTCCCTACAATCCTTAACAGAAAATAAAGAACATGACCATCATGGAAGCCAGTGAAGACAATGATACACGATCAAGATCTTCCCATGCATCTATGGGCTGAAGCAGCAAGCTATTTATGTACATAATAAATGATCTCATAGTACCCTTGTATTCAAGACTCCTGAAGGAATGCTCGCAGGAAAGAAGCCTAAAGTAAGTCATATCAAAATATTTGGCTGTTTAGTATATATTCACATTCCAAAAGAAAAGAGAACCAAGTTGGACCCTTCCGGAAAAAAAAAAGGGAATATTTGTTGGATACTGTGAAGTCTCTAAAGCCTTTAGAATATACATTCCAGGATTCCCTCACATGGAAATTAGTAGGAATGTCACATTTGACGAGCAACTAGTTCTTTGGAGAGCCATAAAGTGTCAGCATGAAGAAATATATGAAGAAGATGCACCTCCCATAAATGTAGAAGTTGCACCCTCCCCTGAAAATGAGACTTTAGAGGACCATGATATGATAAAACCTCAAGAACCTCATACTATGAATATATCATGAAATATAAAACCTACTTAGGTAAGAGAAATCATACAAGAAGCACAGAAGTATGGAGCTCCAGAAGGCTTCACAAGAGTAAGCAAGAGATCAAAGCCATTCTCAAGTTATGTAGCTTTGATGTGTGATCTTGTAGATCAAGAACCTACCAGTTATGAAGAAGCTGTACAGAATAAAGAATGGGTATAATCAATGATGGAATAATACCAATCAATAATGAAGAATGATGTCTAGGATATAGTTCCCAAACCCAAAGGCAAGAGTGTGGTATATTCCAAGTGGATCTACAAGATAAAGCATGCAACTGATGGAAGTATTAAAAAATACAAGGCAAGATTTGTGGCTAGAGGATTCTCTCAGAAAGAGGGAATTGATTATGAAGAGACATTTGCACCAGTAGCAAGGTACACTTCCATCAGAACCATCATGGCACTTGCATCCATGTTGAAGTGGAGTTTACATCAGATGGATGTAAAGACAACCTTCCAGAATGGTGTAATTGAGGAAGAAGTATACAGTGAACAACCACAAGGATTTGAAGTTGAAGACAGAAGAACTCACACATGTAAGTTGAAGAAGGCTTTGTATGGACTAAAGCAAGATCCCAGAGCTTTGTATGGAAGGATAGGTATCTTTTTGAAAAACTTTGGCTTTACCAAAAGCTAAACCGACCCTAACCTTTAATTTAAGGTTATGAATGATGAACCTGTCATACTATTACTATATGTGGATGACTTGTTTCTGACAGGAAATGAGAAACAAATTGTAGAATGCAAGAAGAAGCTCACTAAAGAATTCAAGATGAAAGATCTTGGATTGATGCACTATTTTCTAGGCCTGGAATTATGGTAGAGGCCAGAAGGAATATTTCTTAACCAAGGAAAGTATGCTGTGGAAATCTTGAAAATATTTGATATGATGGAGTGTAAATCCATGGCCACTCCCATGGACACCAACCTGAAGTTGCTATCAAATGAATAATTGAAATTAGTGGATGTGACTCAGTAAAGACATATTATTGGGTTATTGATGTATCTAATGAATACCAGGCCAGATATATGCTTTGCTATGAACACCCTGAGTTAGTATCTAGTTAAACCTATACGTGTTCACATGATAGCTGCAAAGCATGTGATGAGGTCCCTGAAGGTACAATAGAATTTGGACTATACTATGATGGAGATCATGACTACATATTGTATGGTTATACAGTTGCATATTGGGATGGAAGCACCTCAGACAGGAAGAGCACCTCAGGTGGATGTTATTGTCTAGGATATGCCATTATCTCGTGGTTTAGCTAGAAGTAGTCCAATGTTTCTCTCAGCACAACTGAAGCAGAGTGTATAGCAGCTTGTTCTTCTAACTGTGAATCCATATGGCTTTAGAAGTTGATGTCAGGTGTGTTTGATCTGGAGCTGGACACCCCAGTGATTCTATGTGAACCGAAGTTGTATAAATATGACAGAGAACCCATTGTTCCATGATAAGTCGAAGCACATAGAAATCTGATATTTTTATATACGGGACATGGTACAAAAGGGAGCTATAAAGATCTAGTATGTGGGTATCGATGAGAAAGTTGCTAATGTGTTAACCAAGCCTTTGTCTCGAGTAAAGTTTGAATACTTCTGTGACAATATTGGTGTAGTTCGAAAAGAATTTCCTCGTAATGAGGAACACTGATGATGATACTAAAGACTTTCCTCGTAGGGAAGAACAATGATGACGATGCTAAAGACTTTCCTCGTAGGGAGGAACAGTGATGATGAGACTGAATACTTTACTCGTAGGGAGGAACAATGATGATGATGTTACATAATTTCCTCGCAAGGAGGAATGATTATTATATGGACCCTCCTTAGAAAGGGGGAGCAGGTTGATGATATGGAACCTCCTCGATAAGGGGGAGCAGGTTGATGATATGGACCCTCCTCGAAAAGGGGGAGTTGGTTGATGATGTGGGACCTCCTTGAAATGGGGGAGTAGGTCAATGAAGTTGTAGTGGGATTGTATCATCCCTGGACATTAGCCCTAAATTGAATCCGTATACTTTTGTCTCTGATAAGGTTGTAGGATTACATCGTACTGGAGTTATGTCCTAAATTGATAGGGATCGATCATCTTGTAATTGTATCCGTATACTTTTGTCTCCGAGAAGGTTGTAGGATTGCATCGTCCTTGGAATTATGTCCTAAATTGACAGGGACTGATCATCCCGTATTTGTATCCATAGAATTTTGTCTCCGAGAAGGTTGTAGGATTGCATCATCCTTGGAATTATGTCCTAAATTGATAGGGACCGATCATCCTGTAATTGTATCCATAGACTTTTGTCTACAAGAAGGTTGTGGGAATGCATCATCCTTGGACTTATGTCCTAAATTGATAGGGAACAATCATCCCATAATTGTATCCATAGACTTTTGTCTCTGAGAAGGTTGTAGGATAAAATCATCCTTGGACTTATGTCCTAAATTGATAGGGACCGATCATCCCGTAATTGAATCCGTAGAATTTTGTCTTCGAGAATGTTGTAGGATTGCATCGTCCTTGGAATTATGTCCTAAAGTGATAGGGATTGATCATCCCGTAATTGCATCATGTGTGCTGCAGGTTATGTTGCTTCCAATGATGATGTTGATCAAGAGATCAAGTGTTGTTGCAAAGGATCGAACGACCGAGTGCTACAAAGGATCAAGCGATCGAGTATTGTAAAGGATTGACGTTGCAAAGGATCGAGTGATTGAGTGCCCTAGAAGATGAATATTAAAGATGAAGACTAATCAAGTGTTGTTGTAAAGGATCGAGTGATCGAGTGCTACAAAGGATCAATCGACCGAGTGCTGCAAGGATCAAGCGATCTAGTGCCGCTGAATATGAAGACTGATCAAGTGTTGTTGAAAAGGATCAAGTGATTGACTGTTGCAGAAGATGAATATCAAAGATGAAGGCTTAGTACTATAGAATATGACGTTCTAGTACTGAAGATGTTAAAGATGTTCAATAAATGTTCCAATTACTGATGATTGTTGAAAACTTCCAATGGCGTATAGATGTATCACATTGATGTTGTTGCATATGTTCTTTATCTCCTTGATCCTACAATTGATGATGTTGTTGTCAGTAGAATACTCTTCTCGTTAAGGGGGAGTGTTGTGTTGATGTATATGTAACTTCATAATGTATTTCACTTGTATTTCTTATATATTGTAACCCAATGTTTATTCTGGGATGTACTTGAGTTATGTCATGCCTCAATGTTCCTATCGGGAAGGTCTATCATGTAAACAAGTCATGTCAATTCATTGTGGGAAACCCTCCTATTGTCTAAGGGTTAAAGTCCCCGCAGTTCCAGGGCACTAGGGTTATTAGACTGTCCTAGTGAGGTCGACCCTAGTAGGGTTTTTGTCATGTCGGGATAAGTATAAATAGAGAGATGGACTCTCTATTTATCACACAACTCATACACACTCAAGTGTAGTGCATAGTTGAGGAAGGAGAAGACACTGGGGCTAGACAAGAAGAAGGTTACTGCTGTCGGGAGACCACTTACTGTTTTGGGTTCTACTTTTGGTGCTGATTCTATCTCTGAGGAAGTTGCAGGGTTTTCAACATTTATGGTTTCCCTGAGGATAAACACTATGTTCATTGTCTCTTGTGCTTGATTGATGTGCTTGTTATTCTCTCAGCAAAGATCCTAATATAATGCTAGCTTAATGATGAAATTCTAACATGGTATCAGAGCTAACCTAAGAAGAAGACATTGTGCAGCTGCAGGAACTAGGGATTCCTAGTTTGTGGATCTTCCTCCACAGATTTTCAGAAAAAGTAAGGTGGAATAACTCTCCTCCTTAGGGTGCATCTTTCTGTCGAAGCAGAATCCAATTCTGAGGTTTTTCAGTTTTGGACCCAACACTACTGTCGAAAATTAGGGCTTTTCACAGAAGAGGAATTTTTCAGTGAGCCCAGACTTGGATTGATATCCTCCCCAAAATCGAAGTTAGGGATAAATTTCAAGGCATTTGGGTGGATAGAAATCTGGAAAAGCAAAACCCTAATTTGCTATTGAACCAGCACTGCAGGATTTCAGATCCAATTCTAGATCTGACATATTGACCTGGTAAGATCTAAATATTTTGTGTTTCCATTGGAGGTTCTCAATTTAAGATGTCTCATCATACCAAGCTTGATGAAAAGCTTGAGGGAGCTGATAACTTTCGAGCCTGGAAGTATAGGATCTCCGTGGTCTTGGAAGAAAATGAGTTGGACTCCTATATTAATGAGGAGGTTCCAGTTCTAGAGGGAGATGAGGCTAAGGCCTTGCATAAGAATAAGTTCGTTATGGAAAAGAGAATCATTGTTGATTCTATCAAGGATCATCTCATACCACAGGTGTCCTCCCTCAAGACACCTAAAGCTATGTTTGATGCCCTAACCAAATTGTTTGAAGGGAAGAACATAAATAGGAAGATGACTCTGAGAAACCAATTGAAGAATGTGAAGATTCAGAATGCTGAGACTATTCAGTCTTACTTTACAAGGGTTTCTCAAATCAAGGAGCAGCTGGAAGCAATAGATGAAGAAGTGGAAATTGTAGAGATTGTGATGACCACCTTGAATGGTCTCCCTAGATCATGGGACTCTTTCATTCAAGGAATATGTGCCAGAAAGAAGTTAGTCAAGTTCACTCCAAGAAAAACAGAAGGAGCCATTATCACTCCAAAGGTAAGATCTCACACTCAAGAAAAGATCTAAATACTATTAGATGTTACACATGTGATGAGAAAGGTCACATATCCAGATTTTTCCCTAACAAAAGAAACCTAAAGAAGAAGGGAAATAAGAGAATACATCATGCCCATGCTGTAGAGGATGATGAACCTTCCACAAAGAGAATTAGACAAGAAAGTGATGATTCTTCAAGTGAGGAAGAATATGTACTGATCTCCGCTCTCACAGGAACTATTTCACATGGAAGCAATGATTGGCTCATAGACAGTGGTGCTTCCAAGCACATGACGAGATTCAAAGAATCATTTGTGAAGCTATCTGAACATGAGTCACCTCACAAGGTGAAATTTGGGGATGACTAACAATATCCAATAAAAGGTAGTGGTGAATCCTCCTATAAACTAGACTCGAGAAAGTCTTTGAAGATGAAGAATGTATTATTTGTTCCACGACTAAAGAAGAACCTTCTCTCCATATCTGCATTGGAAGCAAAAGGAATGAGGGTTGCTTTTGTAGATGGCCAAGTTCTTATGTGGCCAAAGGGAAAGATTTTTGACGATGCAATAGTGATTGGAGAACAAGAAGGAGGTCTATACAGGTTGAAGGGCCAACCAGATCAAGCTTTGGTTCATGACACAGTAGAACCAAATGAAATTTGGCATAGAAGGATTGCACATGTGCATTACAGAGCACTACCACTTGCAAGCAAAGCTGTTGAAGGTCTTCCAGAAATTCAAGCAAAACATGAAGGGGTCTGCAAAGGATGTGCGAAAGGAAAGAACACAAAGAAGACATTTCCAAGTAGCGAAAGCAAAGCAAAAGAAATCTTGGAAATTATCCACTTCGATGTATGCGGACCAATGTCATCAAGCTCACTAAGCGGGTATGTGTACTATGTCTCTTTTATTGATGAATTTTCTAGGAAGACATGGAGTTACTTCATGAAGAATAAAGATGAAGTGTTCAGGAAGTTCAAGGAATTCAAAGCCTTGATCGAGAACCATACTGAAAAGAAGATCAAGACTTTTCGATCAGACAATGGTGGAGAATTCACTTGAAATGAGTTCAAGGAACTATGTAAAGACTCAGGGATTAAGAGGGAGTTGTCTACTCCTTATAATCCACAACAGAATGGGATTGCAGAGAGGAAGAATAGAACTATCATGGAAGTTGCAAGAGCTATGCTTCATGATCAAGATCTTCCTATGCATCTTTGGGTAGAAGCAGCCAGAACAACAGTGTATGTACATAACCGTACTGCACACAGAGTACTCGAGAACAAGACTCTTGAAGAAGTCTTCTCCAGCAAGAAACCAGAAGTCAACCATCTCAGAATATTCGACTGTCCTGTGTACATACACATTCCAAAAGAGAAGATAACAAAATTAGATCCTTCAAGAAAGAAGGGTATATTTGTGGGATACTCTGAAAGCTCGAAGGTTTACAAAATATACTTCCCAGGGTTCAAGAAGATTGGCATTAGCAGGGATGTAACATTTGATGAAGATTCAGCCTACATCAAATCCAGAAAGAAACCTGCTAAAGAACCTAGAGAAGCAGAAGCTCCTAGAATTCATGATACAATCATGAATGAAGAAACTCAAGAAGAAGATCAAGAATTTGAAGAACCACAAAGACCTGTAGATCCACCACAGGAGAAGAATCCTAACAAGAGGAAACCTGCTTGGGTATGAGAGATTATCCAAGGTGTGGAAAGATATGGGGTTCCAGAAGAGAATCTCAGAGAAAGAAAGAGAACGAGATCATGTTCCAGTTATGTAGCTTTACTATGTGACTTTATTGGTAAAGAACCTTCCGAGTATGAAGAAGCGGTAGAAAGGAAAGAATGGAAGGATGTGATGATCAAAGAGTATTAATCGATCATGAAGAATGATGTTTGGGATGTTGTCCCAAGACCAAAAGGGAAGTTAGTTGTAACTTCCAAGTGGATCTACAAGATCAAGGATGCTGCAGATGGTAGCATTGAAAAGTATAAGGAAAGATTTGTGGCTCGGGGGTTCTCTCAGAAAGAAGGAATAGACTATGAAGAAACCTTAGGGAGTCTCATGTGTGTAGATTGAAGAAAGCCTTGTACAGTTTGAAACAGGCACCCATGACATGGTACGGCAGAATTGACAGCTTTCTATCCAGTTTGGGCTTTACCAAGAGTAAAGCAGATTCCAACTTTTACTACAAGATGGAAGATGGCAACCCGGTGATGCTTCTACTATATGTAGATGATATGTTTGTGACAGGTATGGATGGGTTGATTGCCGATACGAAGAGAAAGCTTGCTGCTGAGTTCGAGATGAAGGACTTGGGAATGATGCATTATTTATTAGGTATGGAGGTGTGGCAGACTATAGATGGAATCTTCCTTGGACAAGGGAAGCGTTCGGTAGAGATCCTGAAAATATTTCGGATGATGTGCTGCACGACATTAACCACACTTATGACATAAAACCTGAAGCTATTGAGTGATCCTTCATCAGAGGCAGTTGATACCACGATGTATCGTCAGATGATTGGGTCCTTGATGTACCTGATGAACACGAGACCAGATATCTGCTTTGCTGTGAACACCTTGAGCCAATACTTGATAGATCTGAGACATGTTCACTTGACTACTGCAAAGAATATTCTAAGGTACCTGAAGGGTACGGTTGATTATGGGCTCAAGTATAAGGCTGATCAGAAGATTAACCTGGAGGGTTATGTTGTTTCAGATTGGGCAGGTAGTGCCATCGATAGGAAGAGCACTTTAGGGTGTTGCTTTAGTATGGGATCAGGTGTGATCTCATGTTTTAGCAGGAAGCAATCCTGTGTGGCACTGAGTACAGCTGAAGCAGAGTATGTTGCAGCCTGTTCAACTAGTTGTGAGGAAGTATGGCTGAGGAAGCTACTGTCTGATTTATTTGATCTCCAGTTAGATGTTACTTGTATATACTGTGACAACCAGAGTTGTGTAAAGTTGTCAGAGAATCCGGTATTCCATGACAAGTCGAAGCATATTGAGATCAAGTATCACTATATTAGGGATATGGTGCAGAGAGGAGCAGTGAAGCTCCAGTATGTTGCGACGGACGAACAGATAGCTGATGTGTTTACTAAGCCATTGGCTAGGGTGAAGTTTGAGTACTTCAGGGAGAAGCTTGGTGTTCTCTAGATCGAGATTCCTCCCAAGAGGAAGTGATGTGTCCATGCTAAGCCTTTCTGACATGGTGAGAGGATTGGTTCCTTCCATGGTCAGATATAAGTGCTGTTCCCTTCCTACATGGTGAGAGGATTGGTTCCTTCCATGGTCAGATGTAAGAGCTGTGACATGGTGAGAGGATTGGTTCCTTCCATGGTCGGATGCAAGAGCTGTGACATGGTGAGAGGATTGGTTCCTTCCATTGTCAGGTATATGTGTGAATGCCACATCCAGGATGAAAAAGGGTTGGCTTTGTGAAGACACATCTAGTATGAAAAAGGACTAGCTCTGTGTAGATGCCACATCCAACATGAAAAAGGGCTGGCTCTGTGAAGACACATCTAGTATGAAAAAGGACTAGCTTTGTGTAGATGGCACATCCACATGAAAAAGGGTTGGCTCTATGAAGACTCATCTAGTATGAAAAAGGACTAGCTCTGAGTAGCTCCCACATCTGGTATGAAAAAGGACTAGCTCTGTGATGCCTCATCTGGTATGAAAAAGGACCAGCTCTGTGATGCCTCATCTAGTATGAAAAAGGACTAGCTCTGTGATGCCTCATCTAGTATGAAAAAGGACTAGCTCTGTGAAGACTCATCTAGTATGAAAAAGGACTAGCTCTGAGTAGCTGCTACATCTAGTATGAAAAAGGACCAACTCTGTGATGCCTCATCTGGTATGAAAAAGGACTAGCTTTGTGATGCCTCATCTAGTATGAAAAAGGACTAGATCTGTGAAGACTCATCTAGTATGAAAAAGGACTAGCTTTGAGTAGCTGCCACATCTGGTATGAAAAAGGACCAGCTCTGTGATGCCTCATTTGGTATGAAAAAGGACCAGCTCTGTGATGCCACATCTAGTATGAAAAAGGACTAGCCCTGTGATGATACATCTAGTATGAAAAAGGACTGGCTCTGTAGAGGTTCCTATGACGAGAAGAATCAAGAGATAACACCTATGATGATGACCTAGTGATGATCCAGATCCAGTGATGATGATCCAGCAGTGATGATCCAGATCTCTATTTATAATCTCGACATGACAAATATTCTTTTGACTTCCCAGTGGGTTTTGTACCCTGATCCACATCAATCCATTGTTCCCGGTCCATAAGAAGATCCTCCATTTTGAGATTCCATAGCCCAAAATTATGGATGTTAAATTTCTCGATCTCAATTCTCAACTGCTCGTCATTCTCTTTCAATGCACAGATAAACAATACAAATCTCCCACTGAACCCAGGATTATCACAAATCCAAGATCTATCAACCGCGTCAAACCCTCAGCAACAAAGGAATCCCCCTGGTGCCAATAATCTCGCTCTGATGCCACATGTAAGTTTTAAACATGTGCAAAGAAGAAAAGCATACAATTCTTTTAAGCAAATAAAATATTACACCACAACATTCACGCATAGAACATAGAGATTTACCTTGGAAACCTTTAATCAAGAGAACCAACATTCCTTGGAGCCACACCTCCTATTTTCCCATTATCATTATGAATAACTCAGAATACAATATAGGTATTCCGGAACATCCAATACCCTAATTTGTTAACCTGGATTATAAAATAGACCCCAATCCATTAACCGAGATTAAATTACACATTTTTAGAAAATTCTCCAAAATAGCCAAAAAACAGGCCAAATTTTTTGGCTCATTGCACTTGCATTAGAAATTGCCTACCGACCATTTCCATCAAGGTGACAGAGGGATCGACAGGTGCATTGATGAAATGCGTACCTCCCTCCCCATACATGCAAATAATATAACACAAACCCAACAACATTACCAAGCAAAACTATAGGGCTTCATGCTTCTGCCATTCACCCATCGTCGTCTAAGAAGACCATCAAGTTGCACAATCTTGAAAAACCTAGAATCTTTAAATTTTGCAACAATAAAAGGTTCTAAATGCATATGAAGCTTTCCTAGATGATTTAAGAACTTGTTTTGATATAGTAGAACTTGGTATCCCTTTGTAAGTGTTCATTTTTGATGTGGCGATCACGTTAGGCTTTATGTCTCTAGATTTCTTCACTATTGTCTGATAATCAACTAAAAAGAGGGACTCTTCTAGAACCATTAATTCAACCACCCTTTCCACAACCGAATCTTATTTGGTCATGTGAGTTGCATGCAGAATGTATAGGCTAGGAATGCCAAAGTTGACAAGAACTATTGCTTCTCTTCCATACACCATTTGGAATGGGGTATGCTTGTGAAGTTTCTTTGTAGTAGTCCTATACACCCATAAAATTATAGTAACCTTTTAATCACAATCATCTTGATTCATGCAAGATACCTTATTTAATCTTGTCTCCCAAATTTTATTAAAGGCTTCAATTGTATCATTTGCTTATGGGTGATATGGACTACTTCTACGATGATGTATCAAAAACACCTTTGTCAAGGATGTGATGGTGTTGTTTATGAAGTGCATATATGATCACTTATGAGGATTCTAGGGCACCAAAAGCAAGTAATTATGTTCTCGTAGATGAATCAAGATGTTGTTTTTTTGGAGCAATCCTGTATTGGCGTTGCTTCATCCCATTTGGTCAAATAGTATGTTGTGGTAATAATTTAGCAATATTTTGAGTGCTTTGAAGGGAGGTTGATGTGGTCGATAAAATAAATTGCCCACTTCTTGAATGTCTATAAGGTACACACTAGATGGAGTAGAAGTTCATCTCAACGTGATGGTGTCCCAAATCGCTGACAAACATCATAGGCTCTGGCGTGGTATTTAGCATCCTTAAACAAAGTTGGCTACCATGACCCTACTTGCAAAATTTTCCTTCCAGTTGATTTTTCTCCAACATGGACACCCATAATACCTGCATGGAATTCCCACAAGATATCTTTTCTTTCATAATCCAATATGCAATGGCATAAAATTCCATATGTTCCCAACTTTTATAATTGTCCTGTAATCAATTGGTATTCTACAACTCGTATAACCAAATGACGCTTCTTAGTTGCTGCATAGTTATATGGCACTTTTCTTGTTGTTAGAAACAAGGAAATCTCTTCTAAGTCGTCTAGAAGGGACTCAACTAAAATCAAGGCTACATCAGGTAACTGGTCATCGATTGATTCTCCAGATTCACCTATTTCGAGTCGCAACAAATGATCAGGTTCATGATTGTACTTTCTCGATATGGTTATTACTTCGAAAGAGAATTCTTGAAATAAGAGAAACCATTTGGAAATATCGCCTTCTAACATGGGTTTATTTATGAGGTAATTGAGAGATGAATGATTTGTGAAGAATTTAAAAAATTCCTCCAAACAAGTAAAGGAAAAACTTATACAAGGCATAAATCATTGCCATTGTTTCCCTTTCTATGGTCGTATAATTGCATTCATCCTAAGATAGATTCCTGCTACAAAAGTAAATATGATGGTCTATTTCGCCTTTGTCTAGTTGAGCTAGCATATCTAAGGGAAATACTTGATGCATCAACACGTACATGGAATTATTTTACCCAGTGAGGCAACGCACTGATATGCGAAAAATAAAAAATAAAAAATTGGACAATTTTTTCCCATAAACTAAAAAAGGAGCAGGAATGATCGAAATTTGTAAGGTATGACGAATCACACAAAGCATTGCATATTAAAAAGTATGTAAATTATTACTATTGATCAGAATGCATGATTTATTTATTTTCCTATTTAGATTTTAATAAATTCAGGAAAAAAAGTTCATAGTTACCATCAACGCTAGAGCCCTTGTTTTCTTGTTGCTTCCTTTCATTTTATGTGGCTGCAAAAAAAATTACATTTGGGTTTAAATCCCTTTATTGACTGACAATTAGGATTTTTTCTATGACGCATTTTAGATTTAATGGGTTTGTGGATTTTTATATAAGGCATTGGGTGCGATTTGACCACATCCTAGGTCGGATTCGAAACCTTGTCGGACCTGCCAATTTTTTTTTTTACTATTACAAAAATGTTTTCGCACTTTTTGGTGTGACCTTTTTGTTCTAACACACCTGTGCGATTGCAGTAAATGCACACCATTTTTACTCTTGCATTAAATTAAATAAATTACACCGAGAAAGGCATGTATGCAATTTTTTATTTAGTTTTCTTTAACTATGCGTTCAGGTATGATGCATTGGTGTGTTTCAGTATGAGATGCACCAAATAAAATTTAGTATTGAAGCGCACCAAAATGACATACTATTGTGTTATCTGGATAATATATTTAATAACTTCTCTATTTAATGGTCCAAGTTCTTTATTGATAGAAAATGTGTGATAAGAGTTCAATGGCTAATAATTCTTGTTGACATGATGGGGGCACATCCAAAATTGTGAAGAAGGTAAGTTCTTTATAATTTATATATTAAATTATTATGTTTGAATTATATCTAATTTTAACTAATATGTATTGGTTAATGGGTGACGTGCAGAGCCAAAAAATGAGGAAGATCAATAATATACTTTGCAATCTAAGTGTAGAAGAGACTAAAACCTTGATGGAAAAGTTGAAGAGTGATGAATCAGGTGATTAAAAAAGTAATAACTATGTTTTTTTTCTTGAATTTTAAGTAATATGTACTATTCACTGATATGTTTCAAATGATAGAATTCACATATGTTGAATGTCATGTAGAGACTGACAACAACAGAAGGGAATTTCATCATATGAAAAAAGAAATTATGGAAGATGTAAAAGATGATGAATTGGTCCTTAGCTCATCTGGAGTGGTGCTAGAAGTTAATGAAAGGGGAAAAACTTTTATAAAACTATGAGGGATATAGTGGAAAGAATGTATAGGCTTACTTTCCACTTACAATAATAAATCAATCCAATGATTCAAAGAATCAAGTTATATCTAAACTACATGAGGATTTTCTAGATAAATGGTCAATGAGACCTATTATACTTGCAATAGCAAAAAAATACAACAACAAAAAAATAATTCAAGAAGTAATATTCCTAAATACTATTTTATAGAATGTGTATCTACTACTACAAAGCATTCATTTATTAATATCAGTTTTACTATATTTATTTTTCATATCAGTATAAAAATAAATTAATGTCATTTTAATTTTTTGGGAATATTATGAAAATCCCAAAGGATGAACGAGGTGATATTCAAAATATGCTAGTAGGGATGTCTAAAAAAGTGTACAAGGAGATGGTCAAGGAAATGTACATAATTGCATCACAAGGGGAGACTTCTCAACATCAACGTGCTTCAAATGTATGAAATCATTGATTTTTTAATTATGTACATATAATTAATTAATTTAGCATTAAATATTAATTTTTAATTTTTTTTTGCAGAAAAGAAAATAAAATGGAACACATTCAACACATAAGACACGAGGGAAAGGAAAAAAAGGCTTGATAGCAAAGTTTGTGGGTAGTTGTGATTTCCTTATCACACCTTAAGATTTCATATTGGTTGTGATATATATATATATTTTAATTTACACCATCAATCCTTGGATGTATTCAAACATGTGTTAACATACAAAGAAGAGCCATCGAAAGAATTGGTTGACATTGGGTTACGTATGGGTTGTGAGTATTAGTTGGTGTATCAAAAATTAATTGTGGAATTTGTAAGTATCTATGTTATTTTACTTCTCTCATTTTATAATTAATGGAACAACAAAAATATTTTATAATAAATCTATGATTTGTTATGGGGTATAAAACTTACAGGAAACAAAGTATGGAGTGGATCCAACAAAAGAGTTGCGAGAGAAGGCATGGGATTTGGTTTTGAAGGAATGTGTATTATTCAAGACTCAAGTATTTCTATGGTACATCGCTTTTCAATTTATATCAATGTATACTATTTATTTTAATTTTCATTATTCCCACCAATGTAGATACACTTATTACACTTTATTTTTATGTTTGTAGATGGAAGCTGAAGAAGAGGAAAACAATCAAGGCAATCGACAAAACATTATTCCAAATATCATAATTCATGCAAGTGGATCGAGAATTGACAATAGCTCTAGTGAAGAATGATGATCAATATAAATGGTTGTTTAATGTTAATGCAAGCTACTATATATTTTGAAATAAATTTTTTTGGTGAAAATCATACATTTTGTATAATGTACTAGACATTGTGTCCCAATTGAAAGACAGTGGATTACCAATAAGTGTAACAATTACATGCATGTTGACATTTTGATTATTGTGGACTTTAAGTTGTCCCATTTTGTATGACAAAGGCTCTCTTATTCATATATAATGAAATAAAGTTTCTTATCTTATTACATTGTTAAATGTTGTTGTGAAATGTTACATTGTTGATTAAATATATGGATGGCTAAATATTACAATAGATGGATAAATTTGAAAATTTATGATATAAATTTTTTATCCAAACCTCATATCCAAACACAATAATTAAAATTAAAATTATATGAATACTATTATAAAAAATATTTCAATTTTTTTTATGAATAATGGAATTCAAAAAAATAAAAATAAAATATAAATATTCAAGTGTAATGTCACTATCCATTATTCACCAAAGAGAAAATGAATACTAGTGTTTTTGATCATTTTAATTGCACTTGTGCGTTCGAGTATATGTAGTACCGTTGTGTTTAAACCGCATGTGCACAGGGGAAACAAACTACTTGTTGCATGCACTGATGCTTTTCTATTAGTATACCCCAATGCCTTCACCATAAACACACTAGTACACAACTATAAAGTGAGCACATCGTTCAATTTTAAAAATGTAATGAGAGTCAATGTCCCAGTCAAATCCACTGGTGCATTTTCTTTCCCTTAGAACGCCAGTGCCTTCATATAGTACGTAAGCATCGATGGTATATTTAGTTTACCGCATCAATGCATATATGTATATTTTTTTTATGAAAATGATTAAGTTTGTATTAATAAAAGGCTTAAAATTTTTAGCAGAAGAGTACACAAATTCTTCAAAAGAATATCATGGGTTTTTGAAACAACATAGAGCTTATTAAATTACAATCATCCAAGAGAGAATAAGCTTGAGGCAAAAAACATATTTCCCTAAGATGCTATATGTTCTAACAAACTGTCCTAAAAGTAGCCTACAAAAAAAACTTCATGAAAAGACAAACTAGAAGCTGGTATCATTTCCCATAACTTATACATCTTGAGTGCCTCCTTCTTCATCCTTTGTATTGTTCTCAACATCATCTTCTTGGTTCATAGCATCATAATCATGATTCTATTCCTTAGTCTTCTCAACATCCTCATATTGAGTATCTCGGCTTTCTTCCTTTGTTTGCTCACGAGTGTCCATATTTTGAGTGTCTTGACTATCTTCACTGTTTACAGTTCTCTCCTCAGAACTACTAATAATATTATCAACATGGGTAGGTTGCATAACCAAGTGCCAATCAACATTCTTATCTTCTAAATTTTCATCTAGCATGGAGTTTTTCCTTGCAATTAGATCTTCACGTTTCACTAGGGATTTTTAAATTTCTCCAACTTGGGCATCGCAGACAAGCATAGTCCCTTCAACCTCATCAAGGCGAGTGTTAATCCCAAAAGTAAAATTTGAAAAATGATGGGTGGTTTGTTCAATTTCATCAAGACATGTATCCAAAATATGCACATGAATAGTAATTTGTTGAACAACAACAATTGAACCTTACATTCGAGATCTCAACCATCTCATTTGAGAATGCATGTCATGAATTTAAGCTTGGGTATCTTGGATTATTTTAGAAAGATCCTCATTTTCTTTGATCAAATTCCACACTTTCAACACAGTTCCAATTCTCCTATAAAACTGCAATTCTTTTATCAACCCAGTAGATTTGTAGAACGACCCTGTCATCCAAGAGATGACCAATATACACTAGAAAATCTAGACTACACTCAATCCAACTCACACCAAAAAATTGGTCCCCTAGAGCATACACAAGCACTCCTCTATCCCTAACATTCCATTCAAACTATCCCCCCAAAGTGTACACATACACCCCTCTATCCCAAACCTTCCAAACAAATGAGAGAGCATAATCCAAATGTAACAAGAATAAAATTACCTATGAATGGATCTCGACACAACTAGCACTAATTGTAGCATAGAACCGATCTCTCAATGCATATGTGAATACATCAAAGTCCACCTTACTTCGCACCATCATTCCAGAATTAATCCTCACACTAGTCCTCTTGACTCCAACACTGTTCATAGAACGATAGGGTTGAGACAAACTCTCCCCTAATCGGTATAAAACTTCCTCAGAAAGCTTCTTGATACTACCTCCATAAACCCAAATAAATTCCCCATATGTGTGAGCTGAGAGATTACGAGAAAGCTCACTAACCCATGTGCCTTGTAGTCTCCACATGGCAACAAAAACCTATCATCGTTTAGGATAGTTATTGCTTTGACAAGACTGCTTCATAGTGTTGAGATGAGTTTGGATTTGCATTCTAAGGTAGCCAACACGATGAGGTTTGAACCCAATTTTTTTATACCCCCTCTAGGCATACTTGAAGCTTCATTTGCTAATATGTCTATTGTGACATTATGTTCACGCCAAACATGAAATAATTGGATGTTTGGAATTTGACGTAGAAGGCCAATAATGTGTTTATGAAGATGCCTTGTTGTTTGATCCAACATTCCTACCGATGCCTAGCTTGGGAGATAATAAGAAGAGAATCTACTATCATAGCTAGCAATCAAATTCCAAGAGTAACTGCTTCTTTCAATCCTAGGTATAAATCATAGTGTTCCGTTTGATTATTATTGTGAATCCCCCGGCCACATACAAAGGTTGATACTACATTTCCATCGTGGTAAAAAATAACCTCCCCGCCTCACACCTGCCTCCCTAATTGATGCATATATTGTTATAAGCACCAGGGACATTAAAATTTTGAATGTGCATCGATGCTATATTTATTAGCAAGCATTGATGCATATAATGTTATAAAGCACCGATGCCTTCTTATAGCAACAAAGTGCACTGATAAAAAAACTCCACTAATGCATCCGACCACCAAGTTTTTTTAGTTATAATGAAATTCCAAAAAAACCTCTGCCAAAACTTTTGACACCATTGGTAGAGGTTGCAACAGAGGTTATTTTTTACAATTTGGACCAATATTGTAACACTAAAAACCTCTGCTATAACCTCCACTACATGGAATTTTCTTTGTAGTGTTTATTTTCCAATAACTTCACATCTTCCACTTCTTAAGTTCTCTCATAACTACATCACTTCCACATAGCTCCCTTATCACAACATAGATTTTTTACCATCAAACGCAACTGCTAGTATATAAATATGTATGAACTCATTTCAAAATATTTTTACATAAAACTTAAAAAATTAAACGGAGGGATATACTAAAGTAATATACTACATCTCAAGTTTGTGATTAGGTGTAAGAAACCGATTAGGATAAAAGACAACTAAAACGCCCTGCTTTTTCGACGGATTTTTGATAAAAATTGATCAATTTTCTGCTGGGAAATTGTTATTTTCACAACTTTGCAATTTTAACAATTGTATTTGACTGTTATAGACTAAATCCATGATTTTAAAACTACCCACATCGTTGAAGTTGTGATTTAAACACTCCAAACTGCGATTTAGACAAGAATTAGTCTCTCAGATTTAGGTGGGTTGGGGGTGTTTTGGTTAGCGCTTATACTGCTCCATAAGAAACATAAATTCTATTTGATATACAAATGTAACCTCGTCATAAATGAAAATAGTATCATAACACTTGGTTTTATTTAAAATTACAACTATACAATATCACTTGCAAAATAAATAAATATTAATTCACAAATAAATGAAAAGGTTAAAATTTCTTTTGAAATTTCAATAAATAACGTTTATTGAAGTTTTCAGTCATGATTACTCATGCAATTTTTTTTTGGTCAATTTCTTTTTTTTTATATGAAATTTATTTAAAATTTTGAATAAACCGATTTATTGGTTTCTATATATTAATAAATGTTATTATTAATATTAATCTAACTCTTCTTGACGATAGACCACGCTGGTTTGGTTCGAAAAATTGAGATCCTAAACACTGATGTGGTATCTCTAGCATGTTCCGTAACCAACGAAATTCCCCACAAAAGTCTTAAATTTTAATTATCCTATAACAAATGAAACTGCCTGCAAATTGTTCTATAATTAATGAAATTGCCTAGCAAGTGGATTTATACCCTTTGGAAATTAATAATTTACTTGGCAATAAATAAACATGCCCAATCAAGAGACAAAAAATAGTAGGGAAGTATAAATTCACCCATCAATCAATAAACATGCATATGGAATGATAAATTCATCAAAGTAAGAGAACACCCTGAACAAGTTAGAATTCATCAAAGCACTGACAAAATGTCCAACTGTTGACTAAAAATATAGAAATGTATTTGGAAACATCCTATAATAATGCAACGACTCTTAAATTGCATATTTTTATCACTATGCTCAAAGAATTAGTCAACGGTGAGAGGAAAATAGCTATTGGAACCCGCCTTAGATAAAAATAACCAAGGAAAATTATAAATTTTCATGTTTTATTAAACAATCACAGCCTTAACATTAATTGACACCCATTAAAATAATCTAGAGGATCCATTAAAACTCATAAGAAAGCTATCTCAATAAAATATCAACACACACAAGGAATCATAACACATTGGAGACATTATTTACATTGGAAAACAAAATTAGAAAAACAACCTTCGAATGGTAGCCCAGTCTTTGAATTTCGGCAATATCTGGATTGCAATGCAACTTTGGGATCTTTGGCACTTATCCTCTCTTGGCTAGCAATAGAAAAAGCACTTTGAGAGTCTCCTTCCAAGGAGATATAAGAGAGATGAGATAATGCAAAGGCCAAAGGATTGATCGTTTAGTTCCCATTCCTCCTCTCCTATTTCCATTTATTTATTTCATTTTATACAATAGTTTTCATCTCCTTGTCTTATTTAGCTATAAATTGTAGTGTCTTTTATGTCTTATCTAACATTAATTTATTGTTGAATTACATTACAAGTATTGAGTCTTATGACCATTCAAGCAATTCAAATCCATTTCATATCAATATGGTTTGTTGTATGGGTAAATATTGTTTGATGACATGAAAAAATGATATCTAGAACTTGTTATCATGGATAAGCAAATGAAAAACATGTGACAAAAGTGGAAGCTAAGGACATAGAGTTAAGATGTGTCATGGGGAGATGCTTGTTATACCATTTTGTTGCTACTCCAATAAGGGTCCTTTGGAATGAACATAAATGAATGGAATCATCCATGATGCTATTGGAGGAACACCATACATGAAAGGACATGATATAGTTAGAAACGTCCTCTCTTTATTTAAATTCAAACCTAAGGATGTATGAAGGTAATTTGGGGGGAATTTTAGGCCACATACAATCATGTCTAATTGGGTCGTTGGTTAGTCTAGTCAATTTAGGTAGCATTAGAATAACGATGAAAGGAGAAATTGGTGAGGGAATTGTGGATGAGGTTGTATTTCCATCATGGAAACACCAATAGGAGTCTGAATTAGACCTTATTTCTCAACCTTGACATTATCCTCTCCGAATACTGTGCATGTTACCTAACTAGTTTTGGACCACACCCGATATATCACAACCTCTATGTTTTAGATGTGAAATGACTAAGGGGATTTATTTGGATGCCTATCCCCAAAGTCCTAACTTAAATAAAGTATTATTTTAGTCCTCAAGTGAGGGATTCTAGTGAGTTTATATTAGAGATTAATTTTTTAGTCTCCACTTAGGGTCATGAACCAATTGATGTTGAAATTAAGGTGTGGGTGCATGTGCACAAGGGGTGTGTACATCAATAACTTAAATTTCAAGGAAATGTAAATGATTGAAATATAGGAAATGAAAAGAAATATAGATGATAATCAATACTAAAAACAATAGATGTTCTTTCTTGAAATAAAATGTATGGTCCTTTATTAAATGAGCAAAATACTACTTCGAGTCTTTCAAGCAAGTAACAATTCACAATAAGAGCTAGCAATGGACTAATACAATCTTGTTGAACTAAAACATGATATTTCCATACATGTTGAACACCTTAAGAACCTATGTAACGAATAGATTAGATATCAACACATCAATGCTTTATGTAGTTAAAACCCTCAGAGAGGGAAACAGTCCATGGTCCCAACCAAACAACTAGTTGAGGTAATATATTAATGCAAAAGGAAAATATTTTACATATGAGCTTCTCACAATCGATAACCAATCAAAAGGCACTCCATGCTCTTTGAATAAAGATCACATACCAATAAGTTTTAATCCATTGATCAATAACTATTGAGATTGAAGTGAAGATGAACCATTAGATTAGTTATGTCTATAATACTTTGTGATCATTGGATTACATAAGTACTGATGCATACTAATGAAACACACTTTACCTGAAGGCATATTAGACCAAGATGATATTAACTAACTCCTAAGTGTCTAAATATCCTAACAAATCTAAGCAAATGGAGATGCAAGTAATACTAACAATTGTTGCTAAGATATCTAGAAGGGACATGCTTTCTCAACTATTTTTTTTTCTAAGAATAAAAAATGCTAGATAATTTCAAAGAAAATTGAAAAGAAGAGGACATGAATTTTTCTACCAAACAAACAAAAAAGCTTTAAGCAAACTCAAAAACTAACTAATGTTCAATTCTAGAAAATTATTTGCTGAAATAGAAATAAAGGTTGAAAATAAATCCAATATGGCATCCTAAAAATAAAAAACAGTAAGACTTCTCAATCCTTTATCTACCTACAACTTCCAAATTGAAGGACGAATAAACTAATAGAACAAAGTGAAGGCTACAAAAAAAATTGAATTGAATGACATCTTGTAATAAGGATTTGAATTGATTCGAAAAGGGAGAAATATGGAATTGGTCACATCACAACGAAAAACTGAAATTTCCGATAATGTCATAGATTTTGAAAGAAAAATCCTAATAGTGTGTCATGCTTTTACTGAGAAAAGGAGTGTTGTGAAGGTAACCTGGAAAAAATAAAATATGCAACTTGCAGCCATGACGAAAACTCAGGGTTTTCACCCGAGTTATCTATCTTCAAATAGATAACACCAAAAATCAAACAACAACCACACTAGCAATAAGAAAACTACCCCAATCACCTATGGATGAGGATAACAAATGGTCAGAGCACATTATACATCTTGACAAGAACTTTACAGTCAAAACAAGGGCTCTAGCCACACTCATATTTTTGCGTGAAAACACAAAAAATAACCCTTGAATTGAAAAGTGGTGCTACCGGTAGAAACATTTTTTTTGGGAAAATATTACAACGTTTTTGAAATCCCGATCGGTGCCATTGCAATAAAAACCATAATTTGGCCACTGAATAAAAAATGGATGCTATTAGTAGCACCCCTTTTCTTGGGGCTATAATTACATATTATTTGAAACCTTGATCTTAACAATGAATGTTGTTGCAATTAAAACCATAAATCAACTCCCAAATTGAAAAGTGGTGTTACCATGGCACCTCCATTTTTTTTTCCGAGGATGAAATTACAACTTTTTTGAAACCATGGTCTTAATAGTTGACATTGTTACAATGAAAATACCAAAATCAATATGAATAAAAAAGAGGTGCTACCAATAGAAATCCTTTTTTTGTGTGGTTAAAATTGTAGTCATTTCGAAACCATGACCTAAAAAATGTAATGATTTTTTTAACCACTAAAAAAAAATTGACGAAAAAAATATTTGTTTTAGAAAAATAATTTAATAAAATAAAAAAAAGAAACGTCAAAAAGAAAAAGAAAAAGAAAAAGAAAAAACACTACAAATAAAACAAAACAAGTTTGAAACCTTAAATAAATTAAAATTTTGAAAAGTTAAAAAATATAATAAATTAGGACAGAAATTAACCTTCCCTACATGTAAAGTGGGATCGATAGGGGAGATAAATGTTAAATTTAATGAAGCATAGGATCTTCAGGCCTGCATGAATTCAAATGATGAAGAAGATTGTATAAGAGAGAAGCAATTCAGTAACTTTTTCGTAAATTTAGTCCCCACTGTTTGAAAAAATATAAAATAAAACCTAGGAGAACTCTTCCAGTCAAACATTGACTAGAGTATTATATTTTTCATAAATAGTCTAACCGGTCTAAAAAAGGGATAAACTACCACCGAAAATATGACCTTTCTAACCCTTTTACAAGCATGAAAGAATCAAGTTCGCTTGGTGATCTTTTCCTATTTTAGGAGTCTGAAAAGAGCTTAAAGATAACTTCGAAGGGGAGGGGGGTTGTTTTTTCATAAAATTTTTATGAGTCTGAAAAAATGATACTAAAGTATGCTCAACACATTTTCGCTTAACTTTTAACAAGCACAACTATGGTGTCAAAGGAACTCAAAATCTTTTCCATGTTTGAAAAGGAGCATGAAAAAGTAAAAAATGAGCTCCTCCATAACCAATAATCACTCAATTTGACCCGGAATCTCCAAAATAAATATCAGATCATTTTGTTTAAACTCAAAACATTAATAAAATAAAATTCAATGGTAAATATAATTTCAAAATATTAAAATAAAATATAATATTTTACCCCAAAAAAGCATAAAAAGGGTAAATGGTAAAAGGTTTTTACCATTTCGTTTTTACCATTAAGTGAGTGAGAGAGACTCTTTCTTGGTGCTAATTTGATGTAGAAATGGTAGGAGCATTGACCAACCATTTCACACTTCTTTAGATCAAGGTAAATGCTCTTTCCCCACTCTTCCTTTTCATAGAAAAATTTCGAGTTTTTGGTTGTTTCAATCATTTTTGGGGGTCATTTTTTAGTGTTAAGAGTGTGACCTAGGAGATGCTCTTCTCATATTCATAAAAGGTGTTGACGCACATATAAAAAGGGTAAAGATCATGGACGATGCTCTGTGTACACAGGATAGGTGCATCGACACTCTGTTTGTATTGACGAGGTGCGTCAACGGCTGAAAAACTTCAAAAAATAAAAAAGCAAGCAACAGTCTTGAGACCTTTTGATATGAATTCTATGTAATGGTTGTATATAACCATTTTTTCATGCATCAGTTGGAGAGCCATTGGTTCTCCTGAGATCAACCGCTCCCTACTACTTTGATATATTTCACGACTAGAGGACAAAACAACGGGGATAAGAAGGAACAAAGTCGAGATGATCGACGAGAGGAGATCTCGACCGGAGATAATGGATCTGAATACTGACGAGGAGGAGAAAAATCCAAGATTCGAGGAGGAAGTGGCTGTAGAGGAGATTTATATGGAGTCCAAAATAGTCTCCTATAATTGTCTAGAACTAGGACACAATTTGTATGAGTGCCCAGAGAATCTGCAGATAGAGGGTCAGCAGGAGGCCAAAGGCCGAGGAATCGATGATGAGGTTAGCCCAACGACAGAAGGAAATTTTGGTGACATTGCATTGGAGGGAGGTAGTAACTTGAAGAACTAGAGAACACTCTTGTACTCTGCACAAAATAAGGAGGAAGAACCAACTTAGAGGAATTCCATCTTCCGGATGAAGGAAAGATTTGGGATAGATGTTGTATGACCATCATCGATAGAGGCAACACAGAGAATTTGGTCTCAATGGAGGTGATTGACAAGTTGGGGTTAGAATGAAAACCATACCCAAGTGCATATAGGATGTTGTGGTTATAGAAAGGTCATCATGTGACAGTGACACAACAATGTTTGATCAATGTTAAGCTTAGAAGATTGCATGATAGTGTTGTGTGATATGATTCCTGTCACCTATTGTTGGGTTGATTGTGGTAGTATGACAAAAAAATGTTGTATGACAATCATTGAAACACAATTATAGATGAAAATAAAGATGAGAGATTTCATTTGATTCCCTTTGTTGAATAATCATATTTCCAGGGAAAAGTAATGGATATTGGGAAAAGCGAGTGTTGATGTGTTCAACGAAATAATTCCTGAAGGAGGAAGAGAAGCATCAATGTTTCTTCATGATTATTCGTAAGGGACAAAGTGTTGATAAACCGACTGAAGATGTCCCGAAGGATGTCAAAGAAGTGTTTTCAGAATTCAAGGGCATAATGGTTGATGAGAGACTAGTTTACCACCGATAAGAAGTATATCACACCAGATCGACTTGAATCCAGGGTCGAGTATTCCAAACAAAGTGTCGCATAGAATAATGCTGATGGAGAATTTTGAGTTAAATTGATAGGTCCAAGAGTTGTTGGACAAAGGATTAATTAGAGATAACCTGAGTTCATGTGCAATACCAGACGTGATAGCACCAAATAAGGAGGAGAGTGGAGGATGTGTACCGACTCAAGGGATATAAATAGGATTACAATCAAGTATAGAGTTCCATTGCCAAGGATGGATGACTTGATCGAATTTTTGAGTGGAGTGACATACTTCACCAAGATCGACTTAAAGAGTGGATACCACCAAATCTAGACAAGGGATGGTGATGAATGGAATACAACCTTCAAGATGAAGGAAGGATTGTATGAGTGGTTGGTTATGTCATTTAGGCTGACCAATGCACCAAGTACGTTCATGAGGCTGATGAACGAGGCACTAAAACCATTTCTGGGGAGATTTGATGTTTTCTACTATGGTGACATATTGATTTTTCGGCAGACAAGAGAAGAAAACTTGTCACACATTCGACAAGTCTTGCAGAGGATAAGCTAGGAGAAATTGTTGGTGAACATGTAGAAGTCTTCCTTCATGTAGAAGGAGTTGGTATATCCGGGATTCATGATTTCCAAACAAGTTCTGAATATGGATCTAAAAAAAGGTCAGAGTAATTTTGGAGTGGTCAGAACTGACGAGTGCCACAAAAGTGCAAATGTTTCATGGACTTGCTAGGTTTTACTGGAAGTTCATCAAGGATTTTAGTAGAGTATGTGCACCATTGATAGTGTGCATGAAGAAAGGTGATTTCAAGTGGATGAAATCATCTTGATGATATTTTGAGGAGCTTAAGAAGAAGGTGACAAAGAACCCAGTTCTAACTCTTTCGGGAATTTGAAAAGATATTTCAAGTCAACTGTGATGCAAGTGGGTTAGCGATTGGAGTTGTGTTGATTCAGGAGGGCCAAACAGTTGCAATCTTGAGTGAAACGTTGGATAAATCTAATAAGAAGTATTCAGTCTATGACTAAGAATTCTATGCTATTGTCCAAGCATTGAAGAAGTGGAGGAACTATTTATTTCCAAAGGAGCTTGTGATGTTTATCGACCATCAGTATTTGAGGTACTTGAACACCCAAGCAAAGATAAACTAGAGGCACATGAAGTGGGTCGAGTTCATGTAAACTAATACCCTTGTATTGAAGCACAATTTGGGGAAGACTAACAAGGTATACAATTCTTTAAGTCAAAGAGTCACATTGTTAGGGATGACTACAATGAAGTCAGAAGGGTTAGAGTCAATGAATTCCAACTATGAAGTTAACGAGGATTTTGTTGGTTCCTGGAGAGCATTGAAGGAACCATGGAGTGCATATAGGACTCCATATTTGGATTATTTGATCCAAGAAGGATACCTATTCAAGGGTCATTAGTTATGCATCCCTAGGGGATCACCGTGGGAGAATATGATCAGGGAATTGAAAAATGGAGGATTAGGAGTACAGTTTGGCATCAACAAGACCAAGGAATTGGTCGAAGAGAAGTACTCCTATCCAAGAATGATGATGGATGTAAGGAAGTGGATCTGGCAGTGTCTAGTATGCCAAAATGACAAGGGGAGAATTCATAATAGAAGACTATATTCACCATTACTCGTATCAACTGCACCATGGGAATACATCAACATGGATTTCATGCTTAGATTGTCGAAGGCACAACAAGGGAACGATTCCATCTTTGTGGTAGTCAATATATTTTCCAAGATGGATCACTTTATTCCATGTTTGAAGACACGTGATGCGATGGGTATTGTTGTACTATTCTTCAAAGAGATCGTGAGATTGCATGGGTTTTCAAAGAGCATTACTTTAGTCAAAGATACTAAGTTTATGGGGCATATTTGGAGAACCCTATGGAAGAAGATTGACATGAAGTTGCAGTTCAATTCTGCATATCATCCGCAAAATGAAGGGTAGACTGAATTAGTGAACATGAGCTTAGGAAATTTGTTGAGATGTTTAATTAATGATTGACCGAAATAGTGGGAAAATATGTTGGTGCAGGTAGAATTTGTGTACAACAATTCTGTGAAGCGATCCATTGGGATGAGTCAATTCGAGATTGTGCAAGGAAGAAGTCTGGATGGGGTAATATATTTAGTTGACATGCCGAAAGGAGTGAAGATTTCCTACAAAAAGTCATTTGCTGACCAGATGAAGGAGGCACATGACCAAGTGAAGCGACAAATTGAGAAGAGAAATGCCACCTACAAACTAAGAGCCAACAAGAGGAGACAACTGCATTCTTTTGCAGAAGGAAATTTAGTGTATGCACACTTCATAAAAGAAAGGTTCCCAATAGGGACATACAACAAGCTGAAGTTGAAGAAGACCAGGTCTTGCAGAATATTGAAGAAGATATCAAATAATTCCTGTGTGTTAGAGTTTCCTGAATGTATGGAGATATCGTTGACATTCAATGTTTTTGACCTTCACATATTTGAAGAAGGGTCGACAAGCGACGACAAAGAAATAGTCAACTTGTTGAGACAGATACTAGTTCAATCAAAAAGTGAGGTCACAAAAGTACTTGATGAGCGAGAAGTCAGGAATACCACGAGCCAACGAAAGAAGGAGTTTCTCGTTTATGATGGGTGGATAGATACCTATAATATGCGACATGGATTCCAGAAGAAGAACATAGGAGGTTGCAAAAGCATGAGAAAATTTATTTTCAACCCCAAGAGGTTGATATAGGGGCATCTAAGCCCAAAAGAAAAAAATTGAAGATACTCAATGAAGGATGCTCAAAGGACAGTCGATGACCTCCAAAAGAATGGGCAGACAGGTTGACAAAAGAAGGGGAGAGAACGCCCGACAGAAGAAGGATCGACGAAGAGAAAAATAGATGTGGTAATTCCAACTGTAAGTAGTCGATGACTAATGGAAAAAGGTGAAAAGTGGTCGATGAAAACATCTTGGAAAAAATATGAGAAGAAGCTGATAAGTAAAGCCAACCGACTACAGTAGGTGAA
This sequence comes from Pseudotsuga menziesii, assembly GCA_001517045.1. Lineage (NCBI taxonomy): Eukaryota > Viridiplantae > Streptophyta > Pinopsida > Pinales > Pinaceae > Pseudotsuga > Pseudotsuga menziesii. The sequence continues at coordinate 360,997 of LPNX010347362.1, forward strand.
AGGACCGACTATTTTCTAGAGTCCAAGGACATAGTACTTGGGGAAATTGAAACAATTGCAGGTCAGTTATGGTAGTTGTTGCAAGCTAGGTGGCCCAATCTATAGAGTTGGACCAGAGGATGCATTTAGTGCATTCATGATGATGCCTAGGAGTAGGTGAAATTATAGAAGGAAAACAAAGTCCTAAGCTGCACTTAGGTGCAACTATAAATACCAGTGCGCATATAGTGAATAAAGGATTGTTGTTAGATGGTGAGTTGTTGTGAGGTTGTGAAGCTTGCAGAGAATATTGGATTGACAAGAAAAAAGTTTCATTTATTTCTATGGGTAAGGACTATGGGTCAAACCTTTATGTGTTGAGCGTTGAGGACGTAGCATTCCCTCTCACAATTGTATGTTGTTTGGTCGATGCCCATTTTGACTAGTCGAGCAGAGACTTGTATGTAATTCCTGTTTTAATTAATTTTTTTGTAAATTTAATCCCCAAGGTCTAAACAACTCCCACTAAAACCAGGTTTATCATAGATCCAAGATATATCAACCACGTCAAACCCTCAACAACAAAGGAATCTCCTGATGCCAATAATCTTGCTCTGTTATCACATGTAAGTTTTAAACATGTGCAAAGAAGCAAAGCATACATATTATTTTAAGCAAAATAGAGATTACACCACAACATTCACACATAGAACACAAAGATTTACATTGGAAACCCTTAATCGAGAAAACCCACATTCCTTGGAACCACACCTCCTATTTTCTCATTATCATTATGGATAACTCACAATACAATATAGGTATTTCATAACATCCAATACCATAGTTTGTTAGCCCAGATTAGAAAATAGACCCAAATTCCTTAACCAAGATTTACACATTTTTAGAAAATTCTCCAAAATAGCAAAAAATAGCCCAAAATTTTTGGCTCGTTGTGCTTGCGTCGGAAACGACCTACCGAGCATTTTCGTCAAGGTGACAGAGGTATCGATAGGTGCGTCGCTGATAGGTGTACCTCCCTCCCATACATGAAAATAGTATATTAAATACCCAACAATATTACCAAGCAAAATTATAGGGATTCAAGCGTCTTCCATTCACCCATCCTTGTCTGAGAATGCCATCGGGTTGCATAATCTTGACAAACCTAGAATATTTGACTTTTGCAACAATAAATGGTCCTAAATGCATATGAATCTTTCTTGGATGCTTCAAGATCTTGTTGTCATATAGTAGAACTTGGTCCCCCTTTGTAAAGTGTTCATGCTTTATGTGGCGGTCATATTAGGATTTCCGTCTCTCTATTTCTCCACTATTTTGTGATAATCAACTAAAAGAGGGACTCTTCTAGACCCATTAATTAAACCATACTTTCCACAACTGAATTTTCTTTGGTCATGTGAGTTTCATGGTCAATGTATAGGCTGGGAATGGTAAACTTGACATTAACTATTGCTTCTCTTCCATCTAGTTGGAATGGGGTCTACTTGTGAAGTTTCTTTGTAGTAGTCCTATACACCCATAAAACTATAGTAACATTTTCACCACAATCATCTCGATTCATGCAACATATCTTAGTCAATGTTGTCTCCAAAATTTTGTTAAAGGCTTCAATCGTATCATTTGCTTGTGGGTGCTATTGACTACTTCTACGATGCTGTATCAAAAATTCCTTTCTCAAGGCTGTGATGGTGCTGTTTATGAACTACATATATGATCACTTGTGAGGCTTCTAGGGAATCCAAACCAAGTAATTATGTTCTCATAGATGAATCACGCTGTTGTTTTTGTGGAGCAATCCCATATTGGTGTTGCTTTATCCCATTTGGTCAAATAGTATGTTGCGGTAATAATGTAGCAACATTTTGAGTGCTTCGGAGGGAGGCTGATGGGGTTGATAAAATCAATTGCACATTTCTTGAATGGCTATAAGGTACACACTAGATGGAGTAGAAGTTAATCTCAACGGGATGGCCTCCCAACTCGTTGACAAACATCATAGAATTTGGCGTGGTATTTAGCATCCTTAAGCAAAGTTGGATACCATGATCCTACTTGCAAGATTTTCCTTCTAGTTGATTTTCAGCAAACATGGCCACCGGTAATACCTTCATGGAATTCCCTCGTATAACCAGATGACAATTCTTAGTTGATGCATAGTTATCTGGCACTTTTCTTGTTGTCAGAAACGAGACAATCTCTTCTAAGTGGTCTAGAATGGCCTCAACTAAAAACAAGGCTACATCAGGTAACTGGTCATTGATTGGTTCTCCAGATTCACCTATTTCTAGTCTTGACAAATGATCAGGTCCATGGTTGTACTTTCTTGATTTTACTATTACTTCGAAAGTGATTTCTTTAAATAAGAGAAACCATTTGCAAATCTGGCCTTCTAAAATGGGTTTTTTTATGAGGTAATTGAGAGATGAATGATTTGTGAAGAATTTAAAAAGTCCTCCTAGAAAGTAAAGGAAAAACTTCTACAAGGCATAAATCATTGCTAATGTTTCCCTTTCTATGGTCGTATAATTGCATTCATCCTGAGATAGCTTCCTGCTAAAAAAGGAATAGGATGGTCTATTTTGCCTTAGTCTGATTAAGGTAGCACATCTAAGGGAAATACTTGATTCGTCAACATGTACATGGAATTCTTTTACCCTGTGAGGTAGCGCACTGATATCCAAAAAATAAAAAATTGGACAATTTTTTCCCATAAACTAAACAAGGAGTAGGAATGATCGAAATTTGTAAAGTATGGTGAATCACACAAAACCTTGCATAGTAAAAATTTCAAGTATGTAAATTATTACTATTGATCACAATGCATGCTTTATTTATTTTCCTACTTAGATTTTAAATAGGTTCAGAAAAAGTTCATAGTTACCATCAACGCTGAAGCCCTTGTTTTCTTCTTGCTTCCTTTGATTATATGTGGCTACAAAAATTTACATTTGGGTTTAACTCCCTCTATTGTTTAACAATTAGGATTTTTTTGGTTACACATTTTTGATTTAATGGGTTTGTGGCCTTATATATAAGGAATTGGGTGCAATGGGAGCACTTCCTGGGTTGGATTCAAAACCTTGTCGACCCTGTTAGTTTTTTTTTACTATTAAAACAATGCTTTCGCACTTTTTGGTGCAACCTTTTTGTTCTAACACACTAGTGCGCTCGCAGCAAAGGCACACCATTTTTTCCGGTGGATTAGATTAAATAAATTACAACAAGAAAGGCATGTATGATTTTTTTATTTAGTTTTCTTTAACTATGTGTTCAGGTATGATGCATTGGTGTGTTCCAATATGAGATGCACCAGGGCACATTTATTATTGAAGCGCACCGAAATCACATACTACTTCGTTATCTGGATAATATATTTAATTACTTCTCTATTTAATGGCCCAAGTTGTTTATTGATAGAAAATGTGTGATAAGAGTTCAATGAATAATAGTTCTAGTCGACATGACATGGGCACATTCAAAATTGTGAAGAAGGTAAGTTATTTATAATTTATGTATCAAATTATTATGTTTGAATTATATCTATTTCAACTAATATGTATTGGTTAATGTGTGACATGTAGAGCCAAAAAATGAGGAAGCTCGATAAACTACTTTGCAATCTAAGTGCAGAAGAGACTAAAACCTTGATGGAAAAGTTGAAGAGGGATGAATCAGGTGAATAAAAAAGTAGTAAATATGAGTTTTTTTTTCTTGAATTTTAAGTAATTTGTACTATTCACTGATATGTTTCAAATCATCGAATTCACATATGTTGAATGTCATGCAGAGGCTGTCAACAACAGAAGGGATTGCCATCATACGAATAAAGAAATTATGGAAGATATAAATGATGATGAATTGGTCCTTAGCTCATGTGGAGTGGTGCTAGAAGTTAATGAAAGGGGATTTTTTTTAGAAAACTATGAAGGATATAGTGGAAATAACGTATGAACGTACTTTCCACTTACAACAATAAATCAATCCAATGATTCAAAGAATAAAGTTATATCTAAACTACGTGAGGAATTTCTAGACAAATTGTCAATGAGACTTATTATACTTGCAATAGAAAAAAATACAACAAAAAATAATCATTCAAAAAGTAATATTCCTAAACATTATTTTATAGAATGTGTATCTACTACAAAACATTCATTTATTAATATCGGTTTTACTATATTTATTTTTCATATCAGTATAGAAATAATTTAATGTCATTTTATATTTTTGGCAAGATTATGAAAATCCCAAAGGATGAATGAGGTGATATCCTAAATATGCTAGTAGGGATGTCTTAAAAAGTGTACAAGGAGTTGGTAAAGGAAATAGACATAATTGCATTGCAAGAGGAGTCATGTCAACAACAACATGCTTCAAATGTATGGAATCATTGATTTTTTAATTATGTACATACAATTAATTAATTTAGCATCGAATATTAATTTTCAATTTTTTTTTTGTAGAAAAGAAAAAAAATGGAACCCATTCAGCGCATAAGACATGATGGCAAGGAAGAACATGATTGATATCAAAGTTTATGGGTAGTTGTGATCTCCTTATAACATCTTAAGATTTCATATTGGTTGTGATATTTATATTTATATTTTTTTAATTTACATTATCCATCCTTGGACGTATTCAAACATGTGTTAACATACAGAGAAGAGCCGTCAAAAGAATTGATTGGCATTGGGTTAAATATGGGTTGTGAGTATATGTTGGCATATCAAAAATTAAAAGTGGAATTTGTAAGTATCTATGTTATTTTACTTCTCTCATTTTATAATTAATGGAACAACAAACATATTTTATATTAAATCTATGATTTGTTATAGGGTATAAAACTTATAGGGAACAAAGTATGGAGTGGATCCAACAAAGGAGTTGTTGAGAGAAGGCATGATATTTGGTATTGAAAGAATGCGTAGCATTCAGGACTCAATTCTTTCCATGGTACGTCACTTTTCAATTTATATCCATGTATCATTCATCTACTGCATATTTTGAATTTTTTTATTTATGAAAATTAGACATTTAGTATAATGTACTAGAAATAGTGTCCCAATTGAAAGACAATGTGTTACCAATAAGTGTAACACTTACATGCATGTTGACATTTTGATTCGTGTGGACTTTATGTTGTCCCATTTTGTATGACAAAGGCCCTCCTATTCATATATAATAAAACAAAGTTTCTTATTCTATTGCATTGTTAAATGTTGCTGTGAAATGTTACATTGTTGATTAAATATATGGATGACTAAATATTACAATAGATGCGCAAATTTGAAAATTTATGATATAAAAAATTAATCCAAACCTGATATCCAAACACAATAATTAAAATTAAAATTAAAATTATATGAATACTATTATAAAAAATATTTTAATTTTTGATGAATATTGGAATTCAAAAAAATAAAAATAAAATATAGATATTCCAGTGTAATGTCACTAGTCATTGTTCACGAAATACCAGTGATTTTGATCGTTTTAATTGCACCTATGCATTCTAGTATATGTAGCACCATTGTGTTTAAACCTCATGTGTACTGGGGCACCAAACTACTCGATGCATGCACCGATGCTTTTCTATTAGTATGCCCCAATGCTTTCTCCATAAATGCACTAGTACACAACTATATCATGACCGCACCATTCAATTTAAAAAAATGCGACAAAAGTCAATGCCCCAGTCAAATCCACTGGTGCATTTTCTTTCTCTTAGCACACTAGCTCTTTCAGATACTATGTATGCATTGATGCTATATTTAGATTACCACATTGGTGCATATATGTATATTTTTTTAATAAAAACGTTTAAGTTTGTATTAATAAAAGGCTAAAAAAAATTTAACAGAAGAGTACACAAATTCCTCAAAATAATATCACGGGTTCTTGAAACAACATAGAGCTTATTAAATTATAATCATCAAAGAGAGAATAAACTTGAGGAAAAAACATATTTCCCTAAGATGCTATATGTTCTAACAAACTGTCCTGAAAGTAGCTTACAAAAAAACTTCTTGAAAAGACAAAATAGGAGCTGGTATCATTGTCCATAACCTATACATCTTTAGTGTCTCCTTCTTCATCCTCTATATTGTTCTCAACACCATCTTCCTGGATCATAGCATCATAATCATGATTCTATTCCTTAGTCTCCTCAACATACTCATCTTGAGTATCTCGATTTTCTTCCTCTGTTTGCTCATGACTGTGCATATTTCAAGTGCCTTGACTATCTTCACTATTTCTAGTTCTCTCATTAGAACTACTGATAATTACATCAACATGGGTAGGTTGAATAACATAGTGCCAATCAACATTCTTATCTTCTAAATTTTCATCTAGCCTGGAGTTTTTCCTTGCAATTAGATCTTCACATTTCGCTAGGGTTATTGAAATTTCTCCAACTTGGGCATCACAGATATGCATAGTCCCTTCAACCTTATCAAGGCGAGTGTTAATCCTGAAATTAAAATTTGAAAAATGATGGGTGGTTTGCTCAATTTCTTCAAGACAGGTATCCAGAATAGGTACATGAGCAATAATTTGTTGAACAACAACAATCAAACCTTCCATTTGAGATATCAACCATCTCATTTGAGAACAAATGTCATGAATTTAATCTTGGATATCTCAGATTCTTTCCTAATCATCGTCAATTTTTTTTAATTAAAGTCCACACTTTCAACACAGTCCCAAATCTCCTCTAAAAATGCAATTCTTTTATCAACCTAGTAGATTTGTAGAACAACCCTGGTGTATAAGAAATGACTAATATACACTAGAAAATCCAGACTACACTCAATCCAAATCACACCAAAAAATTGGTCCCCTGGAGCATACAAAGGCACCTCTATATCCCTAACATTCCATTCAAACTTGTCCCCCAAAGTGTACACAAACACCCCTATATCCCTAACCTTCCAAACAAATGAGAGATCATAATCCAAATCTAGTAAGAAGAAAATTACCTATGAATTGAGCTCTACACAACTAGCACAAATTGTAGCAGAGAACCGATTTCCCAATGCATAGGTGAAGGCATCAAATTACACCTTACTGCGCACCATGATTCCAGAATTGATCCTCACACTATTCCTCCTGCCTCCAACATTGTTCATAGAAAGATAAGGCCGAGACAAACTTTCCCCTAACCGATATAAAACTTCCTCAGAAATCTTCTTGATACTACCTCCATAAACCCAAATTAAAGTCCCCATATGTGTGAGCTGAGAGATTATGAGCAGGCTCACTAACCCATGTACCTTGTAGTCTCCACATGGCAACAAAAACCTATCGTCATTTAGGATAGTTATTGCTTTGACAAAATTGCTTCATGGTGTTAAGATGAGTTTAGATTTGCATTCTAATGTAGCCAACAAGATGCGGTTTGAACCCCATTTTTTTATACCCCCTCTAGGCATACTTGAAGCTTCATTTGCTAATTTGTTTACTGTGACATTATGTTCATGGCAAACATGAAAGAATTGGATGTTTGGAGTTTGATGTAGAAGGCCAATAATGCGTTTATGAAGATGCCTTTCCTATTTGATCCATAATTTCCTACCGATGCCTAGCTTGGGAGATAATAAGAAGAGAATCTACTATCACAACTAGCAATCATATTCCAAGAGTAACTATTTATTTCAATCCTAGGTGTAAATCATAGTTTTTTGCTTGATTATTAGTGCCAATCCCTAGGCCACATACAAAGGTTGATATTGCATTTCCACCGTGGTAAAAAATAACCCCCTGTCCCGCACGTGCCTCCCCAATCGGTGCATGTATTGTTATAAAGCACCAAGGCCATTAAAATTTTGAATGTGCACTGATGTTATATTTATTAGCAAGCATTGGTGCATATAATGTTATAAAGCACCGATGCCTTTAAATTTTTTGAGGAATGTTATTATTTAAAGGCATTGGTGCATTTAGTATTTATCAACACTTGTGTGCTTATAGCAACAAAGTGCATTGATAAAAAACTCCACTAATGCATTTGACCACCAAGTTTGTTTTTAGTTATAATAAAAATCCAAACAAACCTCCGCCAAAACTTCCGGCACCATTGGAGGAGGTTGCAACACGTTTTATTTTGCAAGTTGGACCAATCTTGTAACACTAAAAGCCTCTGCTATAACCTCCACTACAAGGCTGTTTCTTTGTAGTGTTTATTTTTCCAATAACTTCACATCTTCCACTTCTTAAGTTCTCTCATAACTACATCACTTCCACCTAGCTCCCTTATTAAGACATACTTTCTTTACCATCAAACGCAATTGCTAGTATATAAATATCTATGAACTCATTTCAAAATATTGTTACATAAAGATTAAAAAATTAAAGGGAGGGATACACTAAAGTAATATACAACATATCAAGTTTGTGATTAGGTGTAAGAAACCGAGTAGGATAAAAGACAACTAAAACACCCCACTTTTTTGGCAGATTTTTGAAAAAAATCGATCAAATTTATGTTGGCAAATTGTTTTTTTTCACAACTTTGCAATTTCAACAATTGTATTTGAATGTTATAGACTAAATCCACGATTTTAAAACTACCAAGATCATTGAAATTGTGATTTAAACACTCCAAATTACGATTTAGACAAGAATTAGTCTGCCAAATTTCGATGGGTTGGGGGTGTTTTGGTTAGTGCTTATACTGCTCCGTAAGAAACACAAATTCTATTTGATATAAAAATGTATATTCCTCATAAATGAAAAAAGCAGCATACATAACACTTGGTTTTATTAAAAGTTACAACTATACAATATCACTTGCAAAATAAATAAATATTAATTCACAAATAAATGAAACGGTTAAAATTTCTTTTGAAATTTCAATAAATAACGTTTATTTAAGTTTTCAATCATGATTACTCATGCAATTTTTTTTCTCAATTTTATTTTGTATATGAAATTTATTTAAAATTTTGAATTAACTGATTTATTGTTCTCTATATATTAATCAATGTTATTATTAATATTAATTTAATTCTTTTGATGATGGACCACATTTGTTTGGTCCAAAACATTGAGATCCTAAACATGGATGTGGTATGTCTTGTATGTTCTGTAATCAAAGAAATTGCCCAGAAAAACATTAAATTTGAATTATTCTGTAATGAATGAAACTGCCTACAAATTGTTCTATAATTAATGAAATTGCCTAGCAAGTGGATTCATAAACTTTGGAAATTAATAATTTACCTAGCAATAAATAAACATGCCCAAGCAAGGGACAAAGGAGAGTGAAATTGGAGCATAACACTAATCTGTATTGAGTAAGTGTACAATAGCCAACCTTGTGGAGTAATAGGCTTCTCAAATATATAATTACATGAATTGTTCGAAAGCATAAGGACTCTATTCGAATTGGTAAAAAAGCAGGCTTACCAAAACTAGTCAAATCCCCCATAGGTGCATAAAGCAGTTTTCAAATATATGAAGATGCTCATGAATTTGATAAATCAAGTGGGAAAGCTAAAGAGGGATGGAAAAACTCATTCATGCTTTTAATTACAGAAAAAGAGGGAGGATGATGTGGGCAAAAAACAAGGTGTTTACACCTAGACTAGCTTTTCCTTTTGCCTTAAAACTACTGTAAAGCAAGGCAACTTTCAGAAAAAGCAGAACTGTGCTTTAGTAACCAGGAATAAAAGAAGACATGCTAAAATTTGTTTCCAAGATGTTTCCCAAGCACTCCATGACCCATTTTTAGCATGTGTTGACTTCTAGGACACGTGGAAGACAACTAGCATAGAATGGAACCTAGGAATCTAGGTAATAAGACAAAAAATGATTAATTATTGTCAAATGTATGTAACTATGGGTTGATTATTCTAACACCCCCCCTTAATTCTGACTTTATGAGTAAATATCAGAAAACTATAGGGCCTAGCAACAAGGCTTAGTCACCCTTTACATACTGCTTGTCCATACAACCAAGGAAAGAGGCAAAANAATCCTCCCTTAAAACATGGAGATGAAACAAAATTTGGAAATATTGTCATCAATCATGCTTCACAGCATGATAAGCAATCCTCACCAGTGATTTAATATTGCTGAAGGTCTTCTCACAAAAAACTTTGGTGAAGATGTCTGCTACTTGTTCTGAAGATGCACAGAAGAGTAGAACAATGGTACCATCATGCACAAGCTCTCTGATGTAGTGCATATGGATCACAATTTGCTTGGTTCGCTGTCTCTGAACTGGATCATTGCAGATTCAAATGGTGCTCTGATTATCACAGTAGATAATAGTTGAATACTATGATTCAAAGACACATTCTCCAAGTATCCCCTACAACCATAAACATTGAGTTGCTGCATTTACAACTCCTCTATACTCTAATTTTGTAGATGAGAGTGCTATGGCACTCTGCTTCTTGCCTGACCAGCTAATTGGTCCTTCTACAAGCATAAACACATATCCTAATGTAGAATTTCGATCTGTGTTGTCACCTGCCCAATCACTGTCAGTAAATCCAATCAAATCAAGATCAGATTTTGCTTTGTAGAAGATCCCACGAGTTCTTGTTCCTTGAACAAAGTTTAGGATCCTCTTGGCTGCTCTCCAGTGGATCTCATGAGGCTGATACATGTATCTTGAAGCCATACTAACTGCATAAGATAAATCAGGTTGAGTGTGTGTAAGATAAAGAAAACACCCAATCAACTGCCTATACAGTGTATTATTTACCATAGGCGAAGAACCTGCTTCTTCAAACTTAACTCCTGAAAGGAATGGAGTCTTGCTTGGCTTTAAATATTTCATATTGAAATTGATGAGAAAATATGAAACATACTTGGACTGATGTACTTTGATTCCATGTTGGGATTGAGCAATTTCGAGACCCAAGAATTGGCTCAGCAATCCCAATTCTGTCATGGAAAATGCATGGTTCATTGCATCCTTCAAGGAGGCAATCTCTTTATTTGACCTTCTTGTAATCAGTAGGTCATCCACATATAAAACAATAATCATCACAGAACCATGAATCAGCTTCAAATAAACATTCGTATCAGACTTGCATCGAACAAAACTCAATTACAATAGAAAGCCATCAATTTTGGCATACCAAGCCCTGGGGGCTTGCTTGATCCCACACAATGATTTCTTTAACCTGCACACTAAAGATGGATTAGAAACAAACCTTTCAGGTTGCTGCATTTAAATCTCTTCAGTGAGATCTCCATTTAGGAAAGCACACTTCACATCCATGTGATGTACTTCCCACTGCTTCGAAGCTGCAATGGATAGAGCTAGCCTTATGGAGTCCATCTTTGCCACTGGTGCAAAGGTTTCATTGTAGTCAATACCATGTACTTGTGAGTATCCCTTGGATACCAATCTTGACTTATATTATAAAGGTGAACCATCAGCAACAAACTTAGTGTTGAAGACCCACTTACACTGAACTAGCTTCCTCCCTGGGGGAAGATCAACCAGTTCCCAAGTGTTGTTCTTCTAAAGCGAACTGAATTCTTCTTTCATGGATGTTTGAAATATTGGATCATGTGCTGCATATTCATATGTATGTGGATCTGATTCAACCATCAAATAACACTTCTCAGCAAATAGAGGATCTTTCACACAAAAGGCACTCTCAAATTGAGTTCTAGTCCTCCTAGTGTCATTAGGATTTCCAGCTAGTTCCCCAGCTGCATGAATGGTCTTTGCTGCCCATATTGGTCTTGTAGGACTGTTAGGATATGCAATCAAATCATCATTATCATACATATCAGAATCAACAAACTCATTAGTCTCTTCACCTACAATCAATGGTTCTGGTGATGAAGAGGACTCTCCAACTTCAACTGCTGCTAAAGGCTCTTCTTCGAAATAAACACTTCTTTCAATGAAATATTTGTTAGTGCTCAATTTGATCGGCTTGTACCATTTTGAATCTTTAGAATACCTAACAAATAGGCACTCTTGGCTTTGGGGTTGCAAAGCCTTCCTCTTTTCAGTTGGAATTCTGGCCCGCCTTTGAGCCAAAAATCCTGAAATGGGTCACATATGGCTTGTGCCCACTCCATGCTTCGAAAGGAGTCATACCATCAAGATGCTTATGAGGCACCCTGTTCTGTATGTAGGATGCACAGTTTATAGCCTCAACCCAAAACTTTGGTGGCAAAGTCTTAGCCTCCATCATGCAGGTTGCCATCTCTTTTAGTGATCTGTTCTTTCTCTCAACAACACCATTTTGTTGTGGTGTGTAAGGAATCGAATGCTGCATCTGGATACCTGCATATTTACAATACTGAATGAACTCAGAATCAACATATTCACCACCATTTTTAGATCTGAGGATCTTGAGTGTCCTCCCAGACTGGTTCTCAACCAAAGCTCGAAAGACCTTGAAGAGGTCAAAAACTTCAGACTTGTGCTTTAGGAAATAGACCCAACATAACTTGGAAAAGTCATATATGAAGGTGAGTGCATATTTGGATTGACTCATTGACATATGAGGGAATGGACCAACAATGTCACTGTGGATCAACTCAAGAGGTGCAGAGGTTCTCTCATGACTAGCTCTCTCATACTTGTGCTCTGGGTGTTTTCCTAGGATACAACCTTGACAGACTCCCTTAGAAAACTTGATCTTTGGTAACCCTATGACCATATCTTTTTCACTCAAGTCAAAAATATAATTATAGTTCAGATGGCCAAATATTTCATTCCAAAGCTTTCTTGCTTCATTAGCATGAATTAGAAGAGCAGAGGGGTTTGAGTAGGGTAGAAAATGGGAAAACTTGTATACCTTCGAAGTGTGATCAACAACACCTTTTGCTATGACTTTACCATTAGAAATCTTAGTGATTTAAACATCATCTGGGGAGAATATGACCTTCTTTGGAGACCCAATGTGAGTCATCTGATACACTTACAAGAGATTAGAGGCAAGACGTGGAACATACAACACATTATTGAAATTACCATGGTCAAGATCAATCCTACCCTTCCCCAAACTGTCAGTGAGAGAGTCATCTCCAAAAAATATTGGTGGAACTTTTGACATGTCAAGAGAGGATAATGTCTCCTTTGTCGAAACCATATGTCTAGAAGCTCCATAATCAATGATGAAGCTAGGTGAGCTTGATGTGCCAGTAACCTAGGGATATACTCTCTCTTTGTCTTCTGAATTTGATCCTCCTTCCCTCTTCTTTGAGCAATCAGGAAGGGAGAAGTTATTCTTCTCCAGGAGTTGGGTCAACATGTCAATTTTCTTCTTCATACAAGATCTCTTATGATGATATCCCTTACTGCAATATGCTCACTTGCTCATTTCTCCTTTATTCTTCTTCTTCTGGGATTTCTTCTTGGAGCCTTGGGGTTCCTCTTGAGACTTGTTCTTGTATCTCTTTTGCTCAGGTGGACTTTTATCTTTTTTATTTCCTTTTGAATCCACCCTTAAATCTCCAGCAACCAAGGCTTGGTATTTGGAAGGTTTGATGGTGCCCATAATCACCAAATTATCTTGCTCCTGTGTGAGGGATTCCATGAACTCTGCAAGCTTAGGCATATTCCAGGCTCATGCTGTCAACTTGGTGGCATGGAAGGTCAAAACAAACACTGAGTATTCAGGACCAAACTTAGATAGTATGGACAAGAATAGTTGCTCTTCCTTCTTTTCAATCCCACACTGTTTTAGCTGCAAAACGAGGGCCTTAAACTTGGAAAAGTAGAGTTGCAATGATTCGAAGCTACTGGGACTCAAGGAGATCAACTCATTCTTGATTTGATGTCCTATCATCTCATTTTTCTTCCCAAAAATATCTTCAAGCTTCTCCAAAAATTCATTAGGTGATGTCAATCCATCAAGATGGAAGAGGAGGTCTCTTGAAATGCTCAGACACAAAAGACCATAGGCCTCATCCCTCCTGTTGTGCCATTTAATTTTCTCTACAGCTGCATTGGGCTCTACCTCGGTTGCCATGGTCACCCTATAGAGACCTTTCTCTCTCAATGATATCTCCATCTCAGCTTTCCACTCAAATAAATTGAATGGAGTCAAGATGATCTTCTGAGATTGCTCCATAGCTCAGTAACTGTGCCCTCCAGTCAACAAAATGCGCTCCCAGTCAAGATGTTGAACCTGAAATAGAAATATGGAAGGAGAGCAATTGATCTACAAAGGCTCTGATACCATGTGGAAATTGAACCCAAGTGATAGAACAATAAAAGTCACAAAATTGCTAATCAAACATGCAAAATTCACACCAAAGGATACTGAAATTGGAGCATAACACTAATCTGTATTGAGTAAGTGTACAATAGCCAACCTTGTGAATTAATAGGCTACTCAAATATATAATTACATGAGTGGTTTGAAAGCATAAGGATGCTATTCGAATTGGTCAAAAAGCAGGCATACCAAAACTATTCAAATCCCCCATAGGTGCATAAAGCAGTTTCCAAATCTATGAAGATGCTCACAAATTTGATAAAGCAAGTGGGAAATCTAAAGAGGGATGGAAATACAACTCATTCATTCTTTTAAATGGAGAAAAAGAGGGAGGTTGATGTGGGAAAAAAACAAGGCAGTTACACCTAGACTAGCTTTTCCTTTTGCCTTAAAACTGCTGTAAAGCAAGGAAGCTTTCAGAAAAAGCAGAACTGCGCTTTAGTAACCAAGAATAAAAGCAGACTTGCTAAAATTGGTTTCCAGGATGTTTCCCAAGCGCTCCGTGACCCAGTTTTACCATGTGTTGACTTCTAGGACATGTGGAAGACAATTAGCATAGAATGGAATCTAGGAATCTAGGTAATAAGACAAAAATGATTAATTAATGTCAGATGTAGGTAACTATGGGTTAATTTTTATCCTCCACTTAGGGTCATGAACCAATTGATGTTGAAATTAAGTTGTGCGTGAGTGTGCACAAGGGGTGTGTACACCAATAACTTAAATTGCAAGGAAATGTAAATTCTTGAATATAGGGAATGAAAAGAAAGATAGATGATAGTCATTACTAAAAACTAGAGATGTTCTTTCTTGAAATGAAATGTATTCCTTTATTAAATGAGCAAAATACTACTTCCAATCTTTCAAACAAGTAACAATTCACAATAAGAGCTAGCAATGGACTAATGCAATCTTGTTGAACTAAAACATGATATTTCCATACAGGTTGAACACCTTAAGAACCTATGGCACAAATAGATTACATATCAACACATCAATGCTTTACACGGTTAAAACCCTTAGAGAGGGAAACACTCTATGTTCCCAACCAAAGAACTAGTCGAGGTAATACATTAATGCAAAAGGAAAATATTTTACATATGAGCTTATCACAATCCATAACGAAGTAAAGGCACTCCATGCTCTTTGAATAAATATCACATACCAATAAGTTTTAATCCATGGATCAATAATAACTATTGAGATTGAAGTGAAGATGAACCATCAGATCAGTTATGCCTATAATATATTGTGACCATTGGATTACATAAGTACTGATGCATACTAATGAAACACTATTTATCTAAAGGCACATTAGACCAAGTTGATATTATTTAACTCCTAAGTGTCTAAATATCCTAACAAATATAAGCAAATGGAGATGCAATTAATAATAACAATTGATTCTAAGATATCTAGAAGGGACAATTGTTCTCAACTACTTTTCTTTCTAACAAGAAAAAATGCTAGCTAATTTCAAATAATTTTTCAAAGAAGAGGACATGATTTTTTCTACAAACCAAACAAAAAGGCTTTAAGCAAACTCAAAAACTAACTAATGTTCAATTCTAAAAAATTATTTGCTGCAATAGAAATGAAGGTTGAAAATAAATCCAATATGGAATCCTAAAAATAAAAAATACTAAAACTTCTCAATCCTTTCTCTACCTACAATGTGCAAATTGAAGGACGAATCAACTAATATAGCAAAATAAAGGCTACAAAAAGAATTGAATTGAATGACATATTGTAATAAGGATATGAATTGAGTCGAAAAGGGAGAAATATGAATTGGTTGCATCACAACGAAAAACTAAATTTTTCGATAATGTCATGGATTTTAAAAGAAAAATCATAATAGTCTGTCATGATTTTACTGATAAAAGTAGCGTTGTGAGGGTAAAACTGGAAAAAATAAAAAATGCAGCTTGCAACCATGACGAAAACTCAGGGTTTTCACCTGGGTTATCTATATTCAAATATATAACAACAAACATCAAACAACAACAACAACAAGAAAACTACCCCAATCACCTATGGATGAGGCTAACAAATGGTCGAAGCACATTATACAACTTGACAAGAAATGTGCAGTGAAAACAAGGGCTCTAGACACACTCATATTTTTACATGAAAACACCGAAAATAAACCTTTAATTGAAAAGTGCTACCGGTAGAAACATTTTTTTTGGGAAAAGATTACAATGTTTTTGAAATCACGACCAGTGACATTTTAATAAAATCCTAACATTTGTTGGAAAGAATTGTCATTGACATCAAAAGAGTTCGGTAATGATAAAGGTATAAGCGATGGCATATGTGATAAGGGTGGAAAGACGCATGAGAAGATCTAGCGAGGGGATCAAGTCAGGTGAAGTCCGATTGAGCTTGATTGATCAATCCTATGATCTATCAACGTAGAGTTGTGGAGTTGGAGTCAACTTATTTAGCAGAGGTTGGATGACTAAGATTGTATCAATAAAATAGATCGACGACAAAGAAAGAATCAACAAATTAAATATGCATGGAAGATAACATTCCAGAGCGCCAAAGTGAAGTTTCGTGTTTGATAACTTATCAACAAATGAGGAGGATTCCGCAAAGAGATCGATGGCTCATAAGAGTTGTGGGAGGAAAACCGCGGAAGCTAATTTATGGAAAAGTGTGGTTCTACAATTCGTAATCTACAAATTCAAAGATCAACAACTGGGAAAGAACCCGGAAGAAATCGACAACCCAGAGAGTTGCGGAAAACGATTTGCATGAGATATTTACGGAAACTAAATCCAAGAATTCAAAGATCAACGGTTAGGAAAGAACCCGAAAGTCAGAAAAGTTGCGGAACAATAAAATTGCAGAAACTTGAATATTGCGGAAGGAAGAAGTTTTTGATCATGGAAAGGTCGTTGTGGAAAGATAGATACAGAAGCAATTTTTTAAGGAAAGTTGAAATTCTTACCCGTAATTCGCAATCCACAATTGCGGAAGGAAGAAGTTTCCGATTGTGGAAAGGTCGTTGCGAAAAGATAATTGCGAAAGCAATTTTCTAGAAAAATTCAAAATGCTTACCCCCAATCTGCAATCCCCAATTGCGTAAGGAAGAATTTTCTGACTGTGGAAAGATTGTTGCAAAAGCAATTTTCGAGAAGAGTCAAAATGCACATCCGCAATCTGCAACCCGCAATTGCGAAAGGAATGCGTTCCCACAAATTACGGAAAGGGAAATGCAGAAAGAACAATGCGAAAAGGTCTGTTGCGGAAAAGTAAATATAAAAAAGGTCACATCTGATAAATTAAACAGAGTTAAAAACGATAAACATAGAGGTAATTTTGAATTATTTTATCTATATGTAAAGAGTCACGAAGAAGATAGGTGACTGTTGAATGAAGCGATATGTTTGAGGGTATATAAACAATGGTTTAAACCTTCAAATAAGTGTCTCTGTACATTCAGTTCACAGATCGTTTGATGTAGTACATTAAGAGATCAAATTACCATATAAAAGAGGTAGGGAGGCGCTAGAGCAGGAAACAGGCCTGCAGGGGGGTGATAGACTCCTTCCAGTAGTAGCTGGTAAATGGGGTGTCGGAGCATCCTTTCAGTAGAAATTGAAAAACCAAGGGGTCGTAGCCTCCTTCCAGTAGTTAGTGGTAAATAGGGTGTAGTACCATCCTCGTCTGTAGTAGCAGGAAAAACTATTTGTAAATATAATTTTGCAGTAATAGGAAGTATTGGTGGTTTACCCAATTGGGCTTCCACAATAAATTCGTGTTCTGTGTGTTCTTGTTGATAATGCGTGTTAATGAATAAATTAAAAGTAGTTTAAATTGTTAAAAGTTATCAATATTGATTCACCCCCCTCTCAGTATTATTTAATATTCCAACAATTGGTATCAGAGCAGGATCATTCACTACAATTTAATCACTAGAAGGAAGATCCTATTAAAAATCACTATGGATCAACAAGGGTTAACCACCAACATACCTCCTTTATTTATTAGAGATAATTATGCATACTAGAGTGTAAGAATGAAGTTCCATCTAATGGTTCTTGGATACAAAGTTTGTAGGGCTGTTGAAATAGAATATAATGTTCCAGATGACGTACCTATAGATGAAGGAGAACTAAGCCAATATGAGGCCAATGCAAAATCCATGAATGCAATTTTGATTGGGCTAACACAATCAGTACTTGTAAAAGTCATGCAATGCAAAACATCCAAACATGCCCGAGAAAAACTAAAACGTGTCTAGGAAGGAGCGCCCAAAGTCAAGGAATCCAAACTTCCGACCTACAAAGGACAGTTTGAAAACCTAAAAATGAAAGAGGAAGAAAATATTGCAAAATATATTCTAAAAGTAGATGAAGTTTTTAATGTCATTAGAGGTATTGGAGGAGAAATAAAAGAGAAATACATTGCAACAAGGTACTGAGAACCCTTCCAATGAAGTATAATTCAAATGTGTCCTCTTTAGAAGAATGAGATGATCTTAAACTTATGACAAAACATGAACTACATGGGATATTCACTACCTATGAGATGAGAACATGGCAAAATGGATCATTAAAGAAGGAAGCAGTCTTTAAAACCGTATCCAAGATCTAATCCAAGAACCCAGATGATGAGGAATCTCTCTTCATCAAGAAACTTGAGAGACACACTAGCAATTACAAAGGGAAGCTACCCTTGAAATTTTTTAACTGCGGAAGGATTGTGCATTTTGCCAAAAGGTGTACTTACCCAAAACAAGAGGATACTGATGATGAAGAACCTTGCTGTCATAAGAAAAATCAAAGGAATAAAACCATATACAAGAAGAAGTTTTAGAAAAATGAAAGCCTCTATTCCAGAGAAGACATTGAAGATGATGAAATGGGTGAAGATGATGAAGTCCTATTCATGGGTTTCGAAAATGAAATCCCTGAAGATGAAATAGAATATGTGGTAGATCTTGAAGAAAAAATTATAAATTCTCATGAAGAATTAGAGAAGTATAAAAGGATGTACAAAAAATAAAAAATTTGCATGATATAATTTGAAGAGAAAAACAATGATGCAGAAAGAATGATTGCTGACTTAAAAATTCAAGTTCTAGAAGTTGAAAGAGCTGAAAACAATCTAGAACAACAACTAAAAAAGAGAATACAAGAATATGAAAGGATTTAAGAAAACAATATGCACCTTAGAAAGAAACTAGATGAAGATTCTATCAAATCAAAGTTTGAAAATAGCTCAAGGACTTTAGATGAAATCCTAAGTGTCCAAAGACCATCAAGTGATAAATCTGGATTAGGATTTGACAAAGAAAAGAAACCAGGGTATTATTCTTGCACAAATCAAGATGGAAATAAAAGAATCTATGATGTTGTACTCATGAGCCAAATTAAAAAGGAAGAAATTAAGAAATATGCTTCTCCCTTACAAATAACATATATGATGCCTAAAAGACCAGAGACAAGTAAACATCAACAACTCTTTTTTGGAAATTGTTACACTTGAAACAATTTTGGACATATGGATAGAAATTGTAAAATAAAGACTCATGTGGACAAAAGGATTACATCACATACTTCTGACAATAAGAAAAATATTACCAAAAACAATCAGGAAGGAATAAACTACAAATATTTTGCTCCTCTACAGAGTTATAGTCCAGAGTTCTACAAATGTGGTAATCGGGGACACTTTGCTAGAAAGTGTAAACTAGTAATTCCTATGGATGACGACTCAAAATATCAAGGCAAAGAAGAAAGGATAGCTTGGAAGAAGGATGATGTGGAATGTTCATTAGCTCTATGTGCTACAAAAAAACAAAATATATGGCATATAGATAGCAAATGCTCAAAACACATGACAGGTGACCCAACTAAGTTGCTAAGCCTAAAAAGGAAACAAAAAGGAAAAGTCACCTTTGGAGATAATCTATCCTCTAAAATAATTGGGAAGGGTATAGGGGCTATTAGAGACAAAATGAACGCTGAAAATTTTCTGCTCGTAGAGAACTTAAATCCTAATCTTTTGAGTGTGAGCCAAATGTGTGATCAAGGACACATATGTATATTTGATTCCAAGAAGTGTGAAATCGGAAGAAAAGATTCAGGAAAACTTGTTGGAATTGTTGTGAGAACTCCAAGCAATGCGTATATTCTAGAAAATGAAGAACAATGTTATATGAGCCAAATTGATGAAAGTTTGCTATGGCATAGGAGGATGAGGCACCTGAACTTTGAAAATATTGTAAAAATTATTTAGAAGGGAGCTGTAAGAAATATTCCAAAGATTATAAAACCACCAAATCATGTTTGTAGACATTGTATTCATGGGAAACAAATGAGAACAAGCTTCAAAATCAAAGAACACACAACGTCTCAACCATTAGAAATAATTCACACTAATCTTTGTGGACCAACAAGGACTAAAAGCTTTCAAGGTGAGTATTACTTTATGTTATTAATCGATGGTTATACAAGGATGAATTTGGTGGCATCTCTTAAAGAAAAATCATAAGCCTTTATGAAATTTAAAGCCTTCAAAGCACTTGTTGAGAATCAAGCAAATCACAAGATTAAATGTCTAATATCAGATAATGGTGGAGAGTTCACCTCAAATGAATTCAATGAGTTTTGTGAAATTCATGGAATCAAGAGGCAATTTTCAATAACAAAAACTCCTCAGCGAAATGGAGTAGTTGAGAGAAAGAACATGATAGTTTAGGAAGCAGCTAGAGCTATGCTTAATGAAGCAAAACTTCTTGATGGATATTGGAGAGAAGCAATATATACACCTGTCTATATACAAAACATAGGACAAATAATAGTAAATAATAACAAGACTCGTTATGAGCTATGGTTCAGAAGACCAACTTCAGTTAAATATTTTAGGGTTTTTGGAAGTGGATGCTACATAAAAAAGAGAATATGATAATATAGGAAAGTTTGATTCTAGAACGGATGAAGGCATATTTCTTGGATATTCTTCTACAAAAAGGGCATATATATGTTACAATATAAAGTTGCACAAGATTATAGAAAGTGAAAATGTAATAGTTGATGATACTAAGTCAAGAATACAAATCCAAGTAAGTGAGCATGTTGAAGAAATTGATGATGATGAAAGAAATGATAAACAAAAAGAAGAAAGTTCACAAGAGGAGGATGCTCTTGAAGAAGAGGAAGAAAGAGTTGAAAAAGAAGACTCACAGGAAAGTGGAGGTGAATACCCTCTAAGATATGATACAAAATCTCCATCTAGGAGAATACAAAAATATCATCCTGAAACACAAATCATAGGTGATAAAGATGCCGGAGTCAGTACAAGAAGGAAACTACTATTCAATGAACAAGACTTGCTATCAGTAGTGGAACCTAAGAGTTTTACAGAAGCTAGCAAAAATAATGATTGGATCAAAGCCATGAAGGAAGAGTTGGATCAAATTGAGAAAAACCAAACTTGGGAACTAGTTCCAAGACCCACAAATAAGAATATTGTAGGAACCAAGTGGGTCTTCAAAAACAAGTTAAATGAAAATGACAAAGTGATAAGAAACAAAGCAAGGTTAGTATGTAAAGGATATGCTCAAGTGGAAGGTATTGATTTTGAAGAAACCTTTGCACATGTAGCAAGACTTGGAGCAATCAGTATGTTCTTGGCATTTTAATGTTACAAGAACTTTAAAGTATATCAGATGGATGTAAAATATGCTTTTCTTAATGGAGAACTTGAAGAAGAAGTCTATGTTGAGCAACTTGAAGGTTTTCTCTTATTAGAAAATCGAAATCATGTTTGCAAACTTAAGAAGGAACTCTATGGTCTTAAACAAGATCCAAGAGCATTGTTCTCAAGATTTGACAATTATTTAAAGAAACAAGGATATATAAGGGGGTCCACTGACAATAATCTATACATAAAATTTGAAAACAAAATATGATCATTATTGTATTCTATGTAGACGATATCATATTTGGAAGTGATCTACAAATTCTAAGTGTAAAATTTGCTTCAGAAATAAAGAAAGAATTTGAGATGTCAATGTTAGGAGAACTAGCATTCTTTCTAGGTTTACAAGTATCTCAATCAGAAAGAGAGACCTTCATCTCTCAAACAAAGTATATCAAAAAAATGCTGAAAAAATTCAAAATGGAAGAATCCAAACCTGTTAGTACTCCTATGGTCACAGGGTGTAAATTGAGCAAGGATGATGAACCTTTAGAAGTAGATCATACTATGTATAGATCAATGATTGGTAGTCTATTATATGTAACAACTACAAGACTAGATGTAATTCAGGCTGTAGGTGTGGTTTCCAGATTCCAATCATCCCCAAAAGAAACACATGTTGCTGCAGTAAAGATAATTTTTAGATATCTAAAAGGAACCATGGATTATGGATTATGGTATCCAAAAAGTGATAACTTCACTCTAAAAGCATTTACTGATGCATATTGGGCATGAAGTATTGATGACAGGAAAAGCACTAGTGGAGCAACATTCTACCTAGGAGATTTTTTGGTGTCATGGCTAAGCAAAAAACACTCCATTTCACTGTCTACAATAGAAGCTGAGTATATTGTTGTTGCATCATGTTGCACCCAATTCATTTGGATGAAGTAGACATTGGAAGACTTGTAAAATATGAATACCCCATTATTATACACTGTGACAATACAAGTGCTATAAACGTATCAAAAATTCTTGTTATGCACTCTAAACAAAACATATCCTGATTAAGTATCATTTTTTAAGAGAGAAAGTATCACAAAATCAAATTGGAGTATATTGATATGAAGGAACATATTGCTGATATATTCACTAAGCCACTGCCCAAAGAAGCATTTGAGTATCTTAGACATAAGTTAGGAGTAATCTCCTTACAGTAAAAAGAGGAAGAGGAAGAAAAAGAAGCATGTCAAGGGGAGATACATTGACAGGGGGAGCTGTCAGAAGAGAACCTTTGCCATTGTTGTTAAAGGGGGAAATTTTTTTAATGCTTTAATGTTGCCATCAATGCCAAAGGGGTAGAATGTTGGAAAGAATTGTCATTGATGTCAAAATAGTTCGGTAATGAAAAAGGTATAAGCGATGGCATATGTGATAAGGATGGAAAGACGCATGAGAATATCCAGCAAGGGGATCAAGTCAGGCGAAGTCTGATTGAGCTTGATTGATCAATCCTCTGATTAATCAACACAGAGTTGTGGAGTTGCAGTCAACTTATTTAGCAGAGGTTGGGTGGATAAGATCGTATGAAGAAAATAGATCGACTATAGGGAAAGAATCAGCAAAGTAAATATGTGTGGAAGATAACATTCCAGAGCGCCAAAGTGAAGTTTTGTGTTTGATAATTGATCAACGGACGAGGAGGATTCTACAAAGTGATTGAAGTCTCAAAAGGGTTGCAGAAAATAAGTTGTGGGAGGAAAATTGCAGAATTTCTAGAAAAGTGTGGTTCCACAATCTGCAAATTCAAAGATCAACGGTCAGGAAAGAACCAGCAAGAAATAAATGACCCAGGGAGTTGTGGAAAATGATTTGTGGGAGATATTTGTGGAAGCTAATTTATGGAAAGGTGAAAAGGTGGCTCCACAATCTGCAGTCCGCAAATTCAAAGATCAATGGTCAAGAAAGAACCCGCAAGAAATTGACGACTCATAAAAGCTGCGGAATGATGAAATTGTGAAAACCTAAAAATTGCAGAAGGAAGAAGTTTTTGATTTTGGAAAGGTCGTTGTAGAAATATAATTGCGGAAGCAATTTTCAAGGAAAGTCAAAATGCTTACCCGCAATCCACAATTACAGAAGGAAGAAGTTTCCGATTGCGGAAAGGTCATTGTAGAAAGATAATTGTGGAAGCAATTTTTTGAGAAAATTCAAAATGCTTACCTGCAATCTGCAATCCGTAATTACGGAAGGAAAAAGTTTTCGATGCATAAATATCGTTGTGGAAGCAATTTTTGAGAAGAGTCAAAATGCACATCCACAATCTACAACCCGCAATTATGGAAGGAATGAGTTCCCGCAAATTACAGAAAGGGAAATGTGGAAAGGTTTGTTGTGGAGAGACTGTTGCAGAAAAGAAACCGTGAAAGGCCACGACTGATAAATCAAATAGAGTTAAAAATGATAAACAAAGAAGTAATTTTCAATTAGTTTATCTGTATGTGAAGAGTCACGATGAAGATACGTGACTGCTGAATGGATAGATATGTTTGAGGGTATATAAACAATGGTTTAAACCTTCAAATAAGTGTCTCTATACATTCAATTGATAGATCAATTGATGTAGTACAATAAGAGATCAAAGTATCATATAAGGGAGGTAGAGAGGCGTTAGGGCATGCAACAAGACTTCACGGGGGTTGTAGCCTCCTTCCAGTAGTAGCTGGTAAATAGGGTGTCGTAGCATCCTTTCAATAACAGCTGATAAACCAGGGGGTCGTATCCTCCTTCCAGTAGTTACTGGTAAATGGGGTGTAGTACCATCCTTGTCTGTAGTAGCAGGGAAAAACTATTTGTAAATTTTAATTTTACAGTAATAGGAAGTATTGGTGGTTTACCCAGTTCAGCGTCCACAATAAATTTGTGTTCTGTGTGTTCTTGTTGATAATGTGTGTTAATGAATAAATTAAAAGTAGTTTAAATTGTTAAAAGTTATCAATACTGATTCACCCCCCCTCTCAGTATTGTCCAATATTCAAACAAAATTGACCACCGAATAAAAAATGGGTGCTATTAGTAGCACCCCTTTTTCTTCCAGGGCTATAATTACATGTTATTTGAAACCTTGAACTTAACAATGAATTCTGTTGCAATTAAAACCATAAATCAACTCCAAAATTGAAAAGTGTTGTTACCATGGAACCTCCATTTTCTTTCCGAGGATGAAATTACAACTTTTTTGAAACCATGGTATTAATAGATGGCATTGTTACAATGAAAAGACCAATATCAACCCGAATAAAAAAGAGGTGCTACCAATATAAATTCTTTTTTGTGTGGTTAAAATTGTAGGCATTTTGAAACCATGACCTAAAAAATGTAATGATTTTTTTAACCACTTTAAAAACAATAAAAAATTAATGAAAAACATATTTGTTTTAGAAAAATAATTTAATAAAAAAAATAAAAAGAAAAATAAAAAGACAAAACTCTTAAAAAAAAGAAGTTTGAAACCTTAAAAAAATCAAAATTTTGAAAAGTTATAAATAAAATAAAATAGGACAAATATTACCCCCCTACATGTAAAGCCATATTGGTAGGGGAGATAAATTTTAAATTTAATGAAGCATTGGATCTTCAGGCCTGCATGAATTTAAATGATGAAGAATATTCTAGAAGAGTAAGAGGCAGTTGAGTAACTCAGATCAATAATTCATGGCAAATTAACACTCATGAGACCAATAACTGGAATAATGATATACATCCATTAATTAGTATAAAATATGTAATACAATGGTATTACAAATAGGATAATTCGAATGCCTAAGATAGGATTCAAATCTACCTACCTGGACTAACTCCAGAGCTAACTCAGTGTGGGAAAAGCACCACTAGAGTTCACTAATGCAACTCCAGATCATTAAAACAATTCACAATCAATTAACTATTGAGGGTAGGTGAGCAAATTTTCCCTCCCTCCCTTAAATCATGAAAATTGGCGCTAGGATGATTGAGAGTGATATAAGTGATGGGATTCACATAATAACTGAACATATCTGAATACCTACTAGAGTCAATTGCTGGAGACTACTGGTTGCACTCTGAGTGGGTTCCTAAATTATAGGGATTGGTCCATGGATCTCCTAAACCCATGCAAACAAGTGTCGTGAGTGGTATGTGGCCCCTAGGTGTGTCCCCCATGCACTAGTGAAGTGATGAAGACCCCCTAATCTAGGAAAATGGACAAATAGACTAAGTGGGCAAAGGGAGTATTAATTAATCCTAACACCCCACTTTAATCTTAAATTTGAACAACCTAGGCCCTGACAACTAGGATGAAGGTCACCCATACAATCTAAATGAATAAAAATGTCTGCTTAAAATACAAGGAAATGGAGAAACCCTCATGGGAACCCCCCCTCAAAATAGGAAGGAAAAACTAGGATCAAGTTTTCATACTAAGAGAAAATGTTTCTTCTTGAGTAAAAACTTGTGAAAATATTTATGCAATCTGCATCTCTATGGAGCAGTAATGCAGTGTGATGGTTCTTGTGTGCGCTAGGTTCCTGGTATTGTGCATGTGAACCTCTCCATCTTCTTCTAATCTGATGATGGATAAGAGAAGAAATGTTTCATTTGTCTATTTTTTATGGAGGAAGAGTGAGATGAACTTATTTGTTCTTTAGTGAGAAAAATTGTTGATCAAACCTTACCATCATGTAGCGTCTCTCTGGGAGTTTTTATCAGCTCTCTAGAAGAAGAGAATTCACTTAAAATAGCTCAAGGTTCTCTTTTTGAAACTGAGATCATGTTCTCTTCATGTCAGATGACTCTCCAATCATGTTCCCAACTACCTCAATAATATTTTGAGCCCACTTAGGCCTAGCATTGGGAGTAGGGACTGGATCTGGATCTGGATCTGATTGAAATTCATCTTCCATTCCATAATATGATTCAACTTTTTCCTCTGCTTCGGATTATGAATATTGTTAGAATAATCAACCCATAGTTACCTACATTATACATTAATTTAATTAATTTTGTCTTATTACCTAGATTCCTAGATTCCATTCTATGCTAGTTGCCTTCTACACGTCCTAGAAGTCAACACTTGCTAAAACTGAGTCATGGAGCACTTGGGAAACATCCTGGAAACCAATTTTAGCATGTCTGATTTATTCCATATTCTCTAAAGTGCATATCTACTTTTTCTGAAAAGATGCCTTGCTTTATAGCTGATTTAAGGCAAAAGGAAAAGCTAGTCTAGGTGTAACTGCCTTTTTTTTGCCCACATCCTCCTCCCTCCTTTTCTCTAAATAAAATCATGTATGAGTTGTCTTTCCATCCCTCTTTATATTTTCCGCTTGACTTAGTAAATTCGTGAGCATCTTCAGAGATTTGGAAATTGCTTTATGCACCTATGGGGGATTTGACTAGATTTGGTAAGCCTGCTTTTTGACTATTTCGAATGGCATCCTTATGCATTTGAACCTCTCATGTAATTATATATTAAAAAATCCTATTACTTCACAAGTTTGGCTATTGTACACTTACTCAATACAGATTAGTGTTATGCTCCAATTTCAGTCTCCTTTGGTGTTAATTTTGCATGTTTGATTAGCAATTTTGTGAGTGTAATTGTTCTATCTCTTGGGTTCAATTTCCACATGGTATCAGAGCCTTTGTATATTGATTTCTCTCCTTCCAAATTGTTATTGCAGGTTCGAAATCATTGACCGGGAGCGCATTTTGCTGGTTGGAGGGCACAACTACTGAGCTATGGACCAATCTCAGAAGATCATCTTGACTCCATTCAATTTCTTTGAGTGGAAAGCTGAGATGGAGATATTTTTGAGAGAAAAAGGTCTCTACAGGGTGACTATGGAAACTAAGGTAGAGCCCAATGTAGCTGCAGAGAAAATTAAATGGCACAACAGGAGGGATGAGGCCTATGGTCTTTTGTGTCTGAGCATTTCAAGAGACCTCCTCTTCCATCTTGATGGATTGAAATCACGGAATGAAGTGTGGGAGAAGCTTGAAGAGATTTTTAGAAATATAGATGATATGAGGGGACATCAAATTGAGAATGAGCTGATCTCCTTGAGTCCCAGTAGCTTTGAATCATTGCAACTCTACTTTTCCAAGTTTAAGGCCCTTGTTTTGTAGCTAAAACAGTGTGGGATCAAAAAGAAGGAAGAGCAACTAGTCTTGTCCATACTCTCTAAGCTTGGTCCTAACTATTCAGTATTTGTTTTGACCTTCCATGCCACCAAGTTGACAGTTCAATCCTATAATATGCCTAAGCTTGTAGAGTTCATGGAATCCCTCACATAGGAGCAAGATAAGTTGGTGATGATGGGCACCATCAAACCTTCCAAAGACCAAGCTTTGGTTGTTGGAGATTTAAGGGTGGATTCAAAAAGCAAGAAAAAAGCTAAAAATCCACCTGAGAAAAAGAGAGACAAGTCTAAGTCTTAAGAGGAGCCCCAAGGTTCCAAGAAGAACTCCCAGAAGAAGAAGAATAAAGGAGAAATGAGCAAGTGCGCATACTGTAGCAAGGGCTATCATCCTAAGAGCTCTTGAATGAAGAACAAAATTGACATGTTGACATGACTCCTAGAGAAGAATAACATCTCCCTTCCTGATTTCTCAAAGAATAAGGAAGGAGGATCAAATTCAGAAGACAGAGAGAGAGTACATGCCTTGGTTGCTGGCACATCAAGCTCACCTAGCTTCATCATAGATTCTGGAGCTTCTAGACATATGGTTTCGACAAAAAAGACATTCTCTTCTCTTGACATGTCGAAAGGTCCACCAATATTTTTGGGAGATGACTCTCTCACTGAGAATTTGGGGAAGGGTAGGATTGATCTTGACCATGGTAGTTTCAATAATGTTTTATATGTTCCAGGTCTTACCTCTAATCTCTTGTCAGTGTATCAGATGACTCATAATAGGTCTCCAAAGAAGGTCATATTCTCCCTTGATGATGTTGAAATCACTGATATTTCGAATGGTAAAGTCATAGAAAAAGGTGTTGTTGATCACACTTCGAAGGTATACAAGTTTTCCCATTTTCTACCCTACTCAAACCCCTCTTCTCTTCTAATTCATGCTAATAAAGCAAGCAAGCTTTGGCATGAAAAATTTGGCCATCTTAACTACAAGTATATTTTTGGTTTGAGTTAAAAAGATATGGTCATAGGTTTATGAAAGATCAAGTTTTCTAAGGGAGTCTGTCAAGGTTGTATCCTAGGAAAACACCCAGAGCACAAGTATGAGAAAGCTAGTCATGAGAGAACCTCTTCACCTCTTGAGTTGATCCACAGTGAAATTGCTGGTCCATTCCCTCATATGTCCATGATTCAAGCCAAATATGCCCTGACCTTCATAGATGACTTTTCCAGGTATTGTTGGGTTCACTTCCTAAAGCATAAGTCTGAAGTTTTTGACCTCTTCAAAGTCTTTAGAGCCTTGGTTGAAAACTAGTCTGGGAGGAAACTCAAGATCCTCAGATCTGACAATGTCGAGGAGTATTTCAAGTTTGAGTTCATTCAGTATTACAAAGATGTAGGTATTCATATGCAGCATTCGATCCCTTACACACGACATCAAAATGGTGTTGCTGAGAGAAACAACATATCACTGAAGGAGATGGCAACCTGCATGATGGAGGCTAAGAATTTGCCACCAAAGTTTTGGGCCAAGGCTATAACTTGTGCATCCTACATCCAGAATAGGGTGCCTCATAAGAATCTTGATGGTATGACTCCTTTCTAAGCTTGGAGTGGGAACAAGCTAGATGTGACAAATTTCAGGATTTTTGGCTCAAAGGCTTGGGCTAGAATTCCAATTGAAACGAGGAAGGCTTTGCAACCCCAAATACAAGAGTGCCTATTTTTTGGGTATTATGAAGATTAAAAAAGGTACAAGATGATCAACTTGAGCACTAACAAATATTTCATTGAAAGAAGTGTTCAATTCCAAGAGGAGCCTTTAGCAACAGTTGTAGATGGAGAGTCCTCTTCACCACTAGAACCATTGATTGTAAGTGAAGAGACTAATGAGTTTGTAAATTTTGATATGTCTGATAATGATGATTTGATTCTAGATCCTAACAGTTGTACAAGACCAAAATGGGCAGCAAATACCATTCATGCAACTGGGGAACTAGCTGGAAATCCTAATGACACCAGGAGGACTAGATCTCAATTTGAGAGTGCCCTTAGTGTGAAAGATCCTCTATTTACTGAGAAGTGCTATATAATGGTTGAATCATATCCATAGAAATATGAGGATGAAGTACATGATCCAAGATGGCAAACAACCATGAAAGAAGAATTCAACTCGCTCCAGAAGAACAACACTTGGGAACTGGTTGATCTTCCCCCAGGGAGGAAGCTAGTTCAATGTAAGTGGGTTTTCAAGACCAAGTTTTCTGCTGATGGTTCACCTTTGAAATATAAGGAAATATTGGTAGCCAAGGGATACTCACAAGTACATGGTATTGACTACAATGAAACCTTTGCACCAGTGGCAAAGATGGACTCCATAAGACTAGCTCTAGCCATTGCAGCTTCGAAGCAGTGGGAAGTACATCACATGGATGTGAAGTGTGATTTCCTAAATGGAGATCTCACTGATGATATTTACATGCAAAAACCTGAAGGGTTTCTTTCTAATCCATATTTAGTGTGTAGGTTAAAGAAATAATTGTATGGGTTCAAGCAAACCCCCAGGGCTTGGTATGCCAATATTGATGGATTTTTGCTGTCACTGAGTTTTGTTCGATGCAAGTATGATAATAATGTCTATTTGAAGCGGATTCATGGTTCTTTGATGATTATTTTCTTGTATGTGGATGACCTACTGATTACAGGAAGTTCAAATAAAGAGATTGCCTCCTTGAAGGATGCAATGAACCATGCATTTTCTATGATAGATTTGGGATTGTTGAGCCAATTCTTGGGTCTTGAAATTGCTCAATCCCAACATGGAATAAAAGTACATAAATCCATGTATGCTTGATATTTTCTCATCAAATTCAACATGAAATATTGCAATCCAAGCAAGAGTCCTTTCCTTTCAAGAGTTAAGCTTGAAGAAGCAGGTTCTTCTCCTATGGTAAATAATACACTGTGTAGGCGGTTGATTGGGTGTTTGCTTTATCTTACACACACTCGACCTGATTTATCTTATGCAGTTAGTGTGGCTTCGAGATACATGGATCAGCCTCATGAGATCCATTGGAGGGCAGCCAAAAGTATCCTAAACTTTGTTCAAGGAATAAGAACTCATGGGATCTTCTACAAAGCAAAATCTGATCTTGATTTGATTGGGTTTATTGACAGTGATTGGGCAGGTGACAAGACAGATTGAAATTCTACATCAGGATATGTGTTCATGCTTGCAGAAGGACCAATCATCTGGTCAAGCAAGAAGTAGAGTGCCATAGCACTCTCATCTACAGAAGCAGAGTATAGAGGAGTTGTAAATGCAACAACTCAATGTTTGTGGTTGTAGGGGATACTTGGAGAATGTGGCTTCGAATCAAAGTTTTGAACTATTATCTATTGTGATAATCAGAGCACCATTCAAATATAAAATGATCCAATTCAGAGACAGTGAACCAATCACATTGAGATCCATATGCATTACATCAGACAACTTGTGCATGATGGTACCATTGTTCTACTCTTCTGTGCATCTTCAAAACAAGTAGCAGACACCTTCACCAAAGTGTTTTGTGAGAAGAATTTCAGCAATCTCAAATAACTACTGGGGATTGCTGATCATGCTGTGAAGTATGATTGATGACAAGATTTCCAAATTTTGTTTTTCCTATCCATGTTTAAGGGAGGATTTTCCCACTAGGTTTTTGCCTCTTTCCTTGGTTGTATGGACAAGCAGTATGTAAAGGGTGACTAAGCCTTGTTGCTAGGACCTATAGTTTTATGATATTCACTCATAAAGTCAGGATTAAGGGGGGGGAGTGCTAGAATAATCAACCCATAGTTACCTACATTAGACATTAATTTAATTATTTTTGTCTTATTACCTAGATTCCTAGATTCCATTCTATGCTAGTTGCCTTCTACATGTCCTAGAAGCCAACACTTGCTAAAATTGAGTCATGGAGCACTTGGAAAACATCCTTGAAACCAATTTTAGCATGTCTGATTTATTCTAGATTCTCTAAAGCGCATATCTGCTTTTTCTGAAAAGCTGCCTTGCTTTATAGCTGATTTAAGGCAACAGGAAAAGCTAGTCTAGGTGTAACTGCTTTTTTTCCCCACATAATCCTCCCTCCTTTTCTCCCAATAAAAGCATGTATGAGTTTTCTTTCCATACCTCTTTAGATTTCCCACTTGACTGAGCAATTTCATGAGCATCTTCATAGATTTGGAAACTGCTTTATGCACCTATGGGGGATTTGACTAGATTTGGTAAGCCTGCTTTTTGACTATTTCAAATGGCATCCTTATGCATTTGAAAATCTCATGTAATTATATATTACAATAGCCTATTACTTCACAAGGTTGGCTATTGTACACTTACTCAATACAGATTAATGTTATGCTCCAATTTCAGTCTCCTTTGGTGTTAATTTTGCATGTTTGATTAGCAATTTTGTAAGTGTAATTGTTCTATCTCTTGGGTTCAATTTCCAAAAATATAAAACATTAATGGAAACATTATCATATGCAAAAGGTTTAGGTAGAATTATTTTACCTTCCCTTTCAAATGGCAGCTGAGATTGCACTGGATCTGAGTATGGAAGAAAGTGCGAGAATTCATATGCCTTAGAGGCATGGTTTGCAACACCTTTTTCTATAAGATTCCTAGTTGATATATTTGAGATCTCTACTAAGTCAAGACCAAATACCACGTGCTGTGGTAAGCCTATATGAGTCATCTGGTATACAAGTAATAAATTTTCAACTAAGGAGGGCACACAGAGTACATTCTTGAACACGCCATGTTCTAACTTGATTAAACCCTTTATTTTAGCTAGAATTTGAGTGTCATTTCCCATGTGAATACTCAGACCATTAGTAAGTTATAATGAAGATAATGATTCTTTGGATGAAACCATATGATTATAGGCTCCTAAATCAACGAGGAATGCATGTGATTTTGAAAAACTAGCCTTCAGAGCATGGAATCTCTCATCATGATATTTAGTCTTGTCTCCATAGTCACCCTTCCTTGCATCTTCAGGGAGAGAAATATTGTACTGCTCAAGTAGTTTTGACATCTGATCTATGGTATTCTTAATACAATATTTATCTGTATGGTTTCCTTTCTTATAGTAAGAGCACTTGTCTTTTCCAAACCTTTGATGTTTGTCCTTCCTAGAGCCCAAGGCTTCATCTACTGGATCAAACTCATCCTTAGGTTCAAATTAGTGTTCCTTTTCTACTTCTTCCCATGGTGACCTTGTACAGACCCTTGTTGCGCAATACAATTTGCATATCTTCCCTCCAATTAAGGCAATTGAAAGGTGCAAGGACTATGGGAGTTAGAGCTATTGAATTCTCCATTTCACAGTTTCAAGAACAACAAATTCTTTAAGAAATATTTGAATGTACCTGCAAAACACTTAAAAAATCTTCAATTCTCTATTAAACTAGATCAAACACTCTCCTCTTCGACATGTGCACTTTCTCTGGGTGTATCACACTTGGATAGACTGCTCTGGACAAAATCCAGAGGGAGCAAGGCAATAATTCCATGATTCATGTGGAACCCAATTGCTTCTGGTGCATCAATGGAAGCTTCCGGGGTTTACTGCTGGCCTGAATACCTGCTCTGATACCATGTTAAATTTGATGAAGCATAGGATATTCAGGATTGCATGAATTCAAATGATGAAGAATATTGTAGAAGAGAGAGAAGAAATTCAGTAACTCAGATCAATAATTCATGGAAAATTAAAACTCATTACACCAATAATTGGAATAATAATATTACATCAAATCAGTATAAAATATGTAATAAAATGGTAACACAAATAGGAGAATTCAAATGCCTAAGATAGGATTTGAATCTACCAATTTGGACGGACTTCGAAGCTAACTCAGTGTGGAAAAATCACCACTAGAGCTCACTAATGCAACCTCGGATAACTAAAATAGTTCACAATCAGTTAACTAATGAGGGTAGGTGAGAAAATGTTCCCTACCTCCCTTAAATCATGCAAACTGGCCCTAGGATGACTGAGAGTGATTTAACTTATGGGAGTTGGAGCATAAGAGAACATAACCGAATACTTCCTAGAGTTAACTGCTAGATACCGTCGGTGACACTTAGAGTGGGTTCCTAAATTATAGGGATTGGTCCTTGGAGCTCCTAAATGCATGCAAACAGGCGCAGTGAGTGGTAGGTGCCCCCCAGGCGTGTACCCCATTCACTAGTGAAGTGACGAAGACATCCTAGTCTAGGAAAATGGACAAATAAAATAAGTGGAAAAAGGGAGGATTAATTAATCCTAAAAATAAAGGCTCCCCTTTATCTCCCCTTCCTCACCCCCCTTACAAGTAAAGTGGGTGGGAAACCTCCCTTTATATGTAAAGGGGTGGAGGCAGGGAAATGGGAGATTAAGGTGACCCTTTACCACCCCTCCCCATGCCATTTACATGTAAGGGGTCTTTATCTCTACCTCTCTGCCCCCTTTACATATAAGGGGGTGTCCCCATTTGATCTCTGCTTTATCTCCACATGTTATTATAGTTTTCTTTTCAGTGATATTATGCACAATTCACTCATGCACTTTTTGCACAACTCAAGAAAAATTCTTGATCTCTAATAAACATGGTTATTTGGTATAGCTATTATCAGGATAGATTACTTCATATAATTATCCACATTCTCATAGGTATCACCAGTACACAATTTCATGAATATACATACATAAATGCATATCTTTACATAGAGTCTAAAATCAATTCACATAACTATAAAAGATAGATCAACCAAGGTTATACTCTTTCCAAAATACAACCAGTAGTCATCCTCATCCACACACATACTATTATCATTAGAAAAAAAGGGAATCCCACTCTCACATTTTGCATTCATATATTATATGTCTTTGTAGTATAACATGCCTCATAACACCACATACTCAATAATACATACAGCCCTTTGTAATCCTAAACTCATACTCTAATCCCCATTTATGATCACCACCTTCAGAATACATAAATTTTATACTTAAGGAAATTATGCTCCATATTAATAATCCTTCATAGATAAGACTAAGCTGAATCTTAACATGCAAAACTTGCCTCTAGCTTACTCACTGCATTTAAATAAGGTATTACTTACCTATATCCCTATTGAGCCATTAGTTACTATTCTTAATGTTATTTCATTAAGAGCATTGCGCACAAGAGTTTCTTCTACTACTAAGATATGGATTGAATGATTCAACTCTTATGCTTTTATCAAGCTCATAATGTTGCAACAACTCATAATATAATTTAAATTTGATCTTGAAGGATCTTTTCCATATATATTTCATGCTCACAAAAGCAACATAAATCATATTGCACTCAATATTTTACAAATTAGAAAATGATATGACATAATTGATCATTAATCATTAGCCTAGAGCTACCATACTTGCATTATCTATGCTAAAATCCTCCCACAACCAATTATCTCTTGAATTCAATAGGTAGCTTTTACACCTCACATCTTTTATTCATAAAAAACAAGAAGAAAACATTAATAAGAAACTACCCACCTTTTCACCCATTTAGAAATTCATTTAGACTTTATCCCTTATTTAAAATTTATCTAGATTGATACAACATAGCAAGGTTAATAATAGTGACACTTAGATGGATTCTTTCAAGTTTTAAAATCAAACTCACTATTGACTTAGCCATATGCAACCTCAAAACATGTAGTTCTCACTCACATTTATACAATGAACCCTTATCCCACTTCATTATTAAGTGAACTTTAAACCACATAATATTTATAATAATAAACATAACCAAGAGTTACTTTTATCTCAAATGACCAAATATAATTCACTTTCTAATGATCACCACATCTTCCTTATCTAATTTTCTATGGATTCTACAACCATTGACACAGACCTAAATGTCCCGTCCAAGACTTATGTTACTATTTAAAAATGTCTGCTTGAGAGTCGGTTCAAAGGTTTTAAAAGCTTGAATATGATACCATTAGAGAGTTTAAGACACCTTTCCAAGATGCCCAGATCCTTATTTACACCTAATCACTACCCTAGACTCAAAAGATAGGCTAGGCCATGACACACATACAACAGTTTAATTCTTACAAAAACAGTCCTATTTGGTAGACAAAACTATCATCAAGGTTTCTCTTATTCATGACACCCAAAATTATGCCAAAGTGTCTCATCCCATTCCTAATTTTACAACACCATTATCCATCACGGTTCCCCTTCAACCAAGGTCTTATTAAGGATGGAACACACTTTCCATCTGCTGAAATCGTGTTAAAATTAAAACTACACTAATATACTCACCCTTGTAAAATATACCATTTTTTTATAAATTCATCCTTCATTCATACATGAGTCCATACTCATTATATTAATTAACAACACATACCCGCACTATTTGTTCAATTTCCAAGCATACTATCATACAAATAGTCACATAAGCATAACAATGGAAAGACACAGACATACGCCTAGTTCTCATATATGCGTGAGAGGTTCACAACCTGTGGTTTTGGTTATACATGGAGATTTCCCAAAATATGAAATTATTTTATTCATAGTTTCAGAGAATAAATATCTTCATTAAAACTTAACCAAGCATACCCTAATGTATAGTAATAGGTTCTAATAGGCATCATAATCATCTAATCATACATATAATCAATGGAATATATCAAATCATAACATATAACTGTTGGACACACCCGTTACACTGAGAGGCGGGGCGG